>JAAMXS010003093.1:0-14260 GCA_019693525.1 Cylindrotheca fusiformis | reverse complement strand
GCCACTCGAGCCGTGAATCGGTCTGGAGCACGTTCCTTCAAGGTTTGCACAATTCGTTGTGGAACGTCGTGCAAGCTCCCCGCAAACTGTAATAGCCAGTCCTTATTCCGTTCCTTGGAATCCAGAATACGAATACTGGATAAAGCATCACGAACTTGAGTCGGTACTTTTGTTGTATCCATCTTCAAATTCGTCGTTGTAGACTTCTGATCAAGCACCATGGATTTCCAGAACTGACGGCTAGCATGGGCTTTACTTTCGTTGTAGTACGTTGTGACTTCTTCTTCGTCGTCTTCAGGTTCGTAACGACGTTGGTCGATGAAGCGAGATGCTGTATTAATGTTTGGTGCCATGGTATATATCGTCGTGCTATACAGTGTTTTGTCTCCACAAAAGGCAAAACAACAAACTCTTTTCATTGACATTTTTAGTAGTCTTCTGGTATCTTTGGGAATTCTGATTTGATTGTGATTGACTTGTTCTGTATTGATTTAATTAGCTTCCTATTCAAGCGGTCTTTAAGGAGATCCATTGGGTCTTAGAACTACATCTGATGAAATGGTCGTGGAATGGACGCATTTTAAGAGACAATTACAAGCCCCAAATACTGACACGAAGCGATATCTTTTTTCGGATCCTTACAAAATCCTGCATTCTGAATTCGCATTTCGCAAAAATCGTGTGGTTAGCGTTGGACTGACTCATTCACGAATGACAAAAAGCCAGAAATTTTCTTCTCGACATTGCTTTCTTGGTTCCAACATGATGCTGGATGGACAATGGCCTATTATTATAGTACGTACTATTACTTACTAGAGCTCTTGATCTTCTAGTACGGAACCTTGATGAAGCTTATGATTGCCAACTGTTGTAGTCAAAGTCCTGGCAAGAGCTAATGGGGCTTCGTACAGTTGCAATCTATCTTGTACGTGATGAAGGGTACTTGCTGCCATGGCTACCATTTCGTACGCCATGGGCGATATTGTACGGACATTGTCCATTATTTGAAGGGCAGCAAGTGTCGTATGAGCATCCATATGTGATGATGTTTCTTCTTCGAGTATCCGTATTAGTTGCTCCATCAATCCTGCCTCAAACAACTTATCCACAATTGTAGCAGCAGAACCATCCTCCCCGTGTTCCACTGTCTTTTTGGACTCTACGATAAGAGTTTGAATGGCACTCAAGGGACCCGGAATCAATTCCCAGTCATAACCAAAAGCAGGATCACCATCAATTGTTGCTTCCAACAGATCTACCAATGCCACAAGTTTGTCTTCCGGAAGCTGTTGCTGCTGCGTTGTTATTGTTTTGCTGATGGTGCTAGTAGTAGTGGTAGTAGTAGTAGTAGTCGATGCATGTATCAATGCCAAGGTTGCTTGTACGCCAATGGGTCCCGATTCGTCGGACATTACGATTTGATGTAATGCATTCAAGAGTTTGGGACTTGGTACAAATGGATATTCCACAGTATGATGTAATGCCATACTGGAAACAATATCCAGAGCCACCTTGGCTACCATGCCCCATGTTCCTTTGTCGTCATCGTCGTTGTCTGTTTGCTGTTGTCGTCCTTGTTGTTGCGATATAATAATCGATTCCATATTGGTCAATAAATCACCATATTCATTTAGTAATCGTGGAGTTTCATATGAATCGGTCAATACCAAAAGCACTTGTAATGCTACACCACGAATTTCTTCCATTTCTGTTTCATCCATGGCAATATTCAATACTGGACGTGTAATGAGTTTGGAACATGGTACTCGAAGATCCTTGTATTGGACCATATAGAACAAACTCATTAGGGATGCCATTCGTTCTTGTTCTGCCCGAAACGAAGGAGGAGGAGGACCGGCGACGACATGATGATTATCATTCTCGGCAACTCGTGCTCGACGAAGACCATTCCGCAAAGAAGAAGACGAAGAAGCTCTTCCATCACCACCACTGTTGTTGTTGTTGTTGATTTCTCCTGTAGCTGTTGTTGTTGTTGCTGCTGCCCGAAGTCTTCGTAGAACCCCATTGACTTCATCCTTTAGTATTCTTTGTTCTCGTGTTGTATTGACATACAAATGCCATGATTCTTCTTCAATAAAGGCAGGCTGATGGCTCAAGTCATTGCCATTGTCATTTACATTGACGTGCCAATCGGCTACCGAATAAAAGGATACGGCGACTGTTTCTCCAGGAAATCGGGCAGTCGCTTGATAACCAAACGATACACAATCTAATAAATTCGTCTGACAATGTCTCCATGCCTTTGCAACGGTTGTATTTGTATGATATTCCAATAGTACCGCCGTCGCCGCCCTACTGTCAGTGCCATCGGTGGTTGTTGTCATCACTGATGAATCGTCCACTTGCAATCGACCATGCAAATATCGGACCGTCGGAGAAGCTGTACTGCAAACGAGGACGACTGAAATGATCATCATGTACAGGCATAAGGGCCCATAAGGATTCCGTGATGATCGTTTCATGATATTGCACTTTGTACAACCCCTTCCATCATCATCATCAGAGAGCTTGTTGCTGCCTAATAAGAATGCGTGGAGTATGATATGCGTTAAGCTAAATTTCAAAAGCGAACAAGAAAGCTGAGGGAAGTACCCGTCCAGCCGACGGAACTACCCGTCTGCTGTCGGCTGGTCGTATTAGTCAAAAAGCTCAACGAAACGACAACAAAACACCTAGCTACTACTGTCTCGTGCAATGGGCGACCTCATTCCTTCTTTGTCCCTACTCCATCATAGATCTGCAACCAAGAAGCCAGTTGCATCTTTGTAGTATATCCAAAAGAGAAAAAAAGAGTTTCGTCAGGATGGCGGCGGCAGAAGAAACAGCAGTAGTAATAAGATACGATCAACAAACGGATGAAGAATTTGAATCCTGGATTGCTGGAGAACTCAAATTGGAAAATTCACAACTTGATCAAGAATATCCTCAAGTCTTCAACAAGATTGCACATTGTATATTAAAATGGAGAAAAAGATATCAAGGAAATTCTACCTTGTGGAATCGAATCTTCAAGAAGGATAGAGTTGTCAAGGAAGCTATAGAATCGGTTCCTGTCATTCATGCTGTCGATCTATGGATGCGTACCAATGAAAATGTTACCATTATTGATTTGTGCAGTGGAAAGGTATATGGTGATCGTCTAGTACGGAGCGTCTTGTTGAAAGCTTATCCATTGTTTTTCTTCTCCTTGCTTTTTTAGGGATATCTATCCATGATTCTGAGTGAGTATTTGAATGACGACGACGAGGATCCAAAAGAAAAAGAAGAAGAAGAAGAACGACAACAACAACAACGACCACGACGAAAAGTGAACAAGTTCATTCTAATTGACAAGGCATGGCCACTCTGTCATAGTATACCGAAACCTCATCATATTAGTTGGGAACATATTTATGGAGATGTGACGGAAGAAAATCCCAAATTTCAATATTATGATACATGGCCGATACCTTTGGTAACGAGCAAACAAGATTTGAAACAATCCATTACATTGAGACAATTGCAACGACGATTTCAGCAAGATGATAATAGTGATGATGATGGTCCAATTTTGATATTGGCCATTCATTTGTGTGGGACCTTATCCATTCAAGCAATTCAATTATTTGAAATGTTAGGACCAAGAGCACATGCTCTCATACTCAAACCATGTTGTTTACCAGGTATTTGTTATGAGAAGCGTCAAGAATATTTTGAGATTCTTGGAAATACGAACAAATATAAATTTTTGACCAAGGATGTTTGTGCCTCTGGAAAATGGAAATCCAAAACCAAAGTCCAAGGACGATGGAAGGGTCCACCTCGGTGGCATTTGGAATCGAAGTTTCATAAATGGTGTCATCATCTTTATGAAGGTATCCAAACAATGGAGGATACCACGAAATGTCTGAAATTGACCATTCCCGTCCAAACCAAGGGTGGGTATCAGAATACATTTTTATTTGCCGAAAAGTCATCACCCTATTCACAGGCCATGTGGGAGGATCTTTCCAAACGTCACCACCGCCACCACCAGCACCAGTCCAAAGACAATGATGAGGATGCGAATCGACAACAACGACAAGTAAGAAACAAAAGAACCGAACAAGGAAAGGATTGTAGTAATTTGCAAGATTTGGCCGACAAAGCGACCGAATCTTAATCGAAGTTTTGTTTGGGGGCTATCAACTATTCATCACGCTTATAGTAGGCCATTGCAACAGCAACAACTGTGTACTGCAAACCACGAGGACAAGGATGATGATCATGTAGTGGCGCCGCAAGTGCCTAGGATTCCGTAATCTTTCATATATCACTTTGAACAACCCTGTCCAACATCATCAGCATGATCAAAGTGTTCCGTGATGCTATGTCGTTTCCAGCATTGCACCTACTATAAAAATGGAATACTGTAGGATGATAACGTTGATGAGAGTACAGGCGGATGGAGGCTTCCGTCCGCCGTCGGCTGGTCGTATTAGTCAAGAGCACACCACACCCACTCGAAACAACAAGAAAGCGTCTCTCGTTGTTGCATGCATGTTGACGATGATGATGGGACCTTGTTCCTACTTGCTTCCTTTCCATATCTAACCAAGCCCACCGCTTCGCAGTAGATCGACAAAGCGATGAAGAATTTTGATCCTGCATTGTGGGCAGAACTAAAATTTAATTCCAGAATTCGACGATGGGGACATTGAGGTTTTGAACGACAAGAGAAACCTCCATGTCCTACACTACCTTCTTCCTTGGTAGTAGTGCAAGATCCATTCGGACCCGAGAATGTTCATGTTTCCACCCAATCTACAAACGAAGCATTCGATGATGACCAAAAAAACGACCGCCATATATTGCAAATTGGAAAATCGCATTCAAGAGTTGGCACTGCAATTTTCGGAAAAGGAAGCGGAATCTGAACTCCGTCATTGATGTATCGAGAGTTGCAAATCAAAGAATTCAAAACCAATCAGCCAGCAACTCCCAAATAATGCATTTTAACGTTGATGGAAGAACATGGATCATGTTGGAGAATGCTGACAATGCCCAATATTCCTTTCGTCTTTCAGAGTGTCCGTCGGGTGAGATTCTTTTGTTTGTCGAAGCGTTGTGACTGGCGCGTCGAGTCTTTTTAGCCGCTTTGCCTCGTTCATCCTGTTCAACATTCGTTTACTAGCGGTTGCTATCATCAGTACTGAACATTGTGAAAGCCGTAATACGAGCACATTAATAAGTCTAATTGTTATTTTTGACCACCTTCCCTGGGTTTGGCGTCTGAATGGGCTATGAGCCGAATTGCAATCCTCTCAAAAGTCGAGGAGTTCGTATGGATGCAAACCCCAAATAGGTTCATCGCCAAAGCGCTTAGGCGGCGATCTTGCCTGTGATAGTGGCGAAGTGCTTTCCTTGACTTACAGCAACACCCTTTTCAAGATCACTGGGCATTCTGGAACCATCTGGTCCAGCGTACGTACCAGCTCCCCATGCAGATCCACCATGGACTTCGTCAAAGCTGAAGACCGTAGCATTGATGTAACCAAGAGGAACATAGACCATGCCATGGTGGGCAAGAAAGCTCATCATGGAGATTTGAGAGTTTTCTTGGCCACCTCCTTGAGTTCCAGTTGAAACAAACGTTCCGGCGGTCTTCCCAACAAGGGCACCTGCTTGCCACAAACTTCCAGTAGAATCCATGAAAATCTGGAAGAAAAAATAATTGAGGATGACGCTGTGAGTATGTATGGTTTCAAAACGAGAGGGTCTTGACTCCTCACCAATGATGTCCCCAAAATACCACGCTTACCTTCATTTGGGCGGGGATGGATCCATAGCGACCAGAGATGCCGAACATAAATCCGTCGTACTCAGGCATCTTTTCAGCAGTGATGACAGGGTGATCCTTCTTTGGTGGAGCACCCATCTTTCCAAGAATTTCCTTGTTCAAATTCTCTTCGACTTGGTAGATGTCGACGGTTGCTCCACCGGCCTCAAGACCTTCCTTGATGGACTCGGCCATGGTGGCAACGTGTCCGTAAAGACTGTAGTAGATGATTGCGATCTTGGCCATGATTAAATTGCTTTCTTTTGTTTATGGATATGCAAGAATTATGAGGACAGGAGGGTTCGAGCTTCTTGTCAGGCTATTGTTGGATCTTTCTAGAATTTCTAGCTATTTTCGTGACAATTTCAAGGATGTTCGATAGCTATTTTCGTGACAATTTTAAGGATCATGTTCGAAAGAAGTTCTCATTCGGCCCAATCAATTATCGCTGGTTGGCGTGCGCACTAGTAGTAGTGTAATGGTTGCACGCGCCGGGCGAATATCCCGTGATGTCAAGTGGCTGGTGTATGATCAAAAGGAGAAAAACCTTGCTAGACTTGCCTGCTGTTCGCCACGTCATACCTGAAGTTGGGCTGATGCCATGTTTCTTATAAAAGTGGAGTCCAGTGTATGCAGTCGTTTCATCCGAACCGGGGAGGAAAAATCCTTGCTAGGGTTCGCCACGTCATACCAGAAGTGGCTGCCAAGCGCTACTAAACATCATTATTGCATGGCCTTAGCCAATTACTCCAACCCCACTCGAGTCACAAAAGGACAGGAAAGGAAATGCCTGGACTATATATACATAAGAGTGGGCAAGATTTTTTTAAATCGGCAATTGGAGGACTTCTTGTAAGCGTATAGGATCAAAACTAGAAGTGGAAGTTGCAGTCTATCAATATCTGGCGTCATGATAAAAGGAATATTACAATAGTACTATACTATAGATGATCTATGCATAGGCTCATATCGTGTGGTCTAGGGTCGAGATAGTAGGTCTGACTGCGTAGTCCCACGGTGACCTTATTATGGAAGGTCTGGCAGACGGGACTACTGATACAGTCTTAGCATAAAGTCTTCTAGTTTAGTATGTTACCAATGTTCTTACCTTGATTGGGTTATGGCGTTGCCAATGAAAGGAAAAAAAGGCAGGCGATTGTTGACAATTTCCTTCTTGTTGCAGGTGACTTTATATTGGACGCTCGCTCTTTTATGATATGACCGACAATAAGGAAATCAGCGAGTGTTGAGATGATGCAGGAATGGCCAAGCCACTACGTCAAGGATGAGAATCATTTCCTTGACGATACGACCACAGTCGAAAAAAAATTGACCATACCAAGAAGGGTGTGATGGTGATGGTTATCAAAATCGATAACAACACCAATATCCGGAACAAAGAAGAGGGTTGTTTGTTAATTTGCTGGCTACCTTCTATCCACTATTACGCATTATTGCAAAAACACATAGTAGTTTTTCCAAAGAACACTACTATAGTCTATCTTGTAAAAACAAGCCAGTTTCCTCTCTGTTCTCTCTTTCTCTTCTTCTTTCATAGTACCCTTACAATAGAACAATTCCAACATCGGATGGTTGCATGGTTGGTGCATTCCAATTGTATACATAATATTGCAAGTTACCATCACCCTTTCCAAATTTCAAATTTTCCAAGACCTTTTCATTTTCCATGAGATTGAGTGCATTAAAGACATCACTACCCGTCATGGAACTTGCCAAAATCAATGCATCCCGCATTAATTCTTCCAATTCCATCGTCGTTGCGACATTATAATACGAATAGGCTGCATGTAATTTCGTATTCTCATCTTGACCCAATATCGTAGATGGTAAATGATAAAAACTAACCATATCCGTAACAACGACATTCTTCTTGTCCTTGTCCTTGTTGTTGTTGTTCTTGTCCAACAGAACATATGTATCAATAACCTTGTCTCTTGGTAACAACCAATGTGCAACATCCTCTGTCGTAAAGTTGACATGCATCTTGAAGTTGCTTTCCAAATAGGTCGTCAACAATTTGTGTACACTATCCACATGATCGACCGTCATGGGAATCAAATCATGACTGGGTTGATTGGGTAATTTGTATAATTTGATCATCCGTGCCATGGTCATTCTTGGATTCAAACGTGAAAATCCAACTTGGATCAATTTTTTCGGATTCAACGAACGATGATAATACCGAGCACTGGCGACGGGCACCGGCAATACGACACCTGCCGTATAGACCGCCTGAAAGAGACCGGTCTGATTGACACGACGGGTAATTTCCTTGATCAATACCGGTGCCAATCGTTTGGCACGTAACTTCTTATGGACACACAAAAAGTTAATCTCCACAACATCGAGTTGGTGTGTCGATTGGACACGAACATTGGCAGGAATGGCGGAAATAAATGCCACAAGCTTCTTCGTCTTTGTGGCTCGGACACCCAATAACAAATCATTGGTATAACCCGGTGGTGTCAATGCCCATTCCAAAAATTCTTGAGAATAATCGAATCGGAACAGGGCATCATCATCTTCGACGTAATTATTGGCCAGCAATGTATACAATTCCATCTTTTGGTCCGGATCGGTAATATCCACCGTAGACCATTCAAAGCCTGCTGGCATATTGTATGGCTCCTTTCGAATTTCATCCGGTTTCTTATCCGGTACGATAGGACCTTCCGGAAGATCCGCACGATCCTTGTGTGCCATGGGCTATGTTGTTTGTTGTTGTGAAAGAAAAACAAAACAAAATAGTTAAGGAATGACAAAAATGATGGTTTTTGAATCGTATCCATAAAACAGTAGCAGGAAAGCTGAACTGTTTCCTTTTTGCCTCTCTCTCAACTCACCTGAGTATCCCAAAACTTGTGTTCCGTATCTTCTAGACTTTGTGTTGAAACACCAGCCTCCTTCAACATGTCAATGATCTCGGCAGCTGCCTTCTTGCTCTTATCATCTTCATTGTTGTTGTTGTTATCCTCACTCATGATTGGGATAGCGACGATGATGACGACGACGAAAACGGAGAACTATAATATTCCGGATCTACAAAAAAACAGAGAATATTTTGGTTTGATAGTATAGTCCCTATCCCATTCGCCGTTTGTCTCTCTTCTCTCTGGTCGTTCCTCGTCCTCTCTTGTTGCTTCAAGTCCTCTCATTTTGGGTCTTATTGCATCATTGGCCGCGCAGACATCGCGCAGTCTAGGATTTGACTTGTTTGACCAGAAGGCTCGGATCCGTACGCGCGCAAGAGGAGAAAATCGAACCCTTTGACCCAAAGCTCAAGTCCCAAATCAAAATCTCTTTTTTCCGTTCCACAAAATGTTGAACGGAAACTCCTTGCCGAAACCATCGGTAACTCGATAACTGCCGACGCACTCCCCAAAACCTCTATACTGTAGTCTTTTGTGGACAAATGACGTTGCTAACTGCCATCGCCCATCTTCTTATGACTTGGCATCCGACAGAAATCCAATTTGGGCGCCATATATATTTGAATCAGAAGGGGTAGCTACTACTACTATTATTACAGGGATGGAAAATTCAACATTTGCTGGTAAGAGTCACACATACTCAGTCACACCAACAAGCAACCAACCCCCACCACCGCTAACACTACTGCTTTCGAATCTACGATTACTGCTATATACACACACACATCTCTTACTCATCTCTACCTTAATACACATACCGCCAACATCCATCCATCCATTCATTCATTCATCATGTTATACTCTACCAATAGTTTCGATTATGAGACAGACAATATTACAACAAGATGCACATCAGCATCCTGCAATTCGTCGGAAATGGTTCAAGACAATAACCGAAACAACGATACCATCTCTCCCCTATTGGATTTTGCCATTGAAGCCATGTTGAATGGAAGTCCATGTTCTTCTGCATCTTATTTCAACACAAACAACAAAAACAAGAGCAAAAACAACAAGAACAAGAAGGCTACTACTACTGCTTGTTCATCATCATCTTCCAGCATGCAATTGATTCGACCATCTCGTCAATCATTACCACAAGAAAGTGTACTGGATTCTCCCAGTGTGGCATCCTCATCCGTGAGTAGTAGTAGTAGTTGCAATACGATTAGTGAAAATGATGATGAGGAAAGATCATATGCTGGTGTGGAAGTGTTGGCCGATCTATAAGAATACTACTATATAGTACTGGCAGCAAAGCAATATACCAACAGTAACAAGAACCCAAAAATAATTTGTTATACACAACTCTTGTCTATATTATATCGAGATAGTTACACAAAGGCATAGATAGTAATGGTATACTGTAGTCCTATATCTGAGAAAGTGGTATATTAGCATAACTTATTTCAGTATAAGAGTACACTATATAGCATTCATTCTACTGTAGCATTATACCGGTTTTTTATTTCATGACTTTCAATGCTTCTGCTTGTTCTGCCGTGATAATTCCAGATGCAACACCCTTTTCCAGCAATGAGACTACTTCATCACGAGGAGGAGGAGTGGCACTTACATTACTCGTGTTCTTGGTAGTAGTACTTCCAAGAACAGTAGTAGTACTGCCAACAGTACTAGTACTCTGAAGTGCCGATTCCAATTCCATCATTTGTTTTTGAAATCCAGGATCGATACCTTGTGCACCACCTTCAGGAACTTTGAATAGGTATGCTGTGGCACGAGCTACAGTACTCGATGATGCAGAATACCGTACAAAAAAATCAATCCATACCGCAACATCAATCATTAATGGGACACATAATATCGAATCCATACATCTTGTATACGTCAACATTGTATGGGGACTATGTAAAAATCCCAAGGATGTATATTCCACAACATCACGTTTCTCATCCAACATGAAGGGTGTGTACATGACACGAACCTAGTAGTGGTAACCAACAAACAATATCAAACGTTGGATAAGAGGAACCCGAAACAACGTAAAGAATATTTTCCAACAGCAAGTCAAAAAGTCGAGGAAAAAAAACCCTTACCTGATGATCCAGTTCTGTTTCTTGCCATGGTTCGAAAATATCTTGTTTGACTCTCATTTTAGCTTCCACTGTCCTTTTGGATGTTAGATTGAGCATATCATTATTCCCCAAATGATTGGACGATGCAATGACACGGGGTATCAATCCCAATGCACGAATATATTCCACGGCCGCAGTCTTGAATTTCGTTTGACCAGCCTTGAAATCCGTTCCGAGGATATAGGCCGGTCGGGTCTTGCACACGTTGGCAAATTTATTCAATGGACGACTCGCCGTTGTCGTGTCCGTCCGATTATTTCGATAGGCAACTTCGTAAAGTTCTGACATTCCCGGTGATAAGGTATTTTGAGAACCACCATTGACAAAGGAACAACCCTCGAGGGCGGATGCAACAGCATAGAGAATGGACGGTGAAATATCACAACAACCATTCTCCTGATCATTATTGTCGTCCAAAATACTTTGCAACAATTCATCGGCAGTCTCAAATTGGACCATGGCGGGTCGTTCGACACTGGCCGACCAAATGACGGTCGTCGCTCCATCAATATCATTTTGGGTAATGAATTGTCGAATATCGTTTCGAATATGTTCCACCTTGTCAAAGAACGTTTCGAGTCCAGTAACGATATGTGTCGCTGTTTCATATTGACTTTCACCCAAAAAGGATTCATCGTATATTCCTTTTTTTATTTCCATGTCATTCATTTCATCTCGAACTTGACGGACCAAATCATATTCCAATACTCTCGAGGCATACAAGGCATCACCAAGTTTCGTTGGTCGGATATCCCAACCACCCACCACAATTGCATTCTTATTGTTGGTAGCATCTACCAATGGATACCGTCCCTTGAATCCAACACCAACACCACTTGTTCCTTTCGGTGGTAATTGGGTAATACAACCATTCCAATTGGGTGCCGATACTCGTCCTGCATTGGCTGTTTCCCATTCCAATCCTTTTTGATTGGCCAATAACCCTGCTACCATGGTTACACCATTGTTCCCTCCAATACCAACAGTCAGAATTCCAATCTTCTTGGGTACTTCTGGTACTGTTACTGCAGATGTCATTGCGCAATAAAAATATGTATATCAAATCTAGTGTGATTGTGATGCGACTGCTGATGCTTTGTGGTTGGTCGTAACAATGATGATGTTTGTGTGAAATGAGAAGTGTGATGGCTGATGGCTGTACTATTACTACTACTACTACTACTATTTTGTTCTTTTTGCATCCAACCAAAAAGGAAGTGTCTCCTCCCGTCGCCACAGTTTCTGACGTCATTCAATTGATTGATGACGAACGTTCTCTCTCTCTCGCGCGCAAATGAGGCCCATCACAACAAAGATCGCGTGGTGGAATAAAGATTCGGGTTTCCTCTCTCGGCATTCGTTTATGGTGATGCTATTGCTATTTCTGGCAACAAACAACAAACAACAAGCATGATGAAGCATAAGCAATCACATGTTGTCATAACATTGCTCTTCTTTTTCGCTATCCTCGTTGAAAATACCTATGGTCAACAATGTTCAGACACGACCACCACTACTACGACTGCTAGTAGTGAAAAGACTTGCAAGGAGGCGCAAGGTAGTGATGAAGATATTACGATTACAACTATTCGACTTGGATTGGAATGGTTTATCAATCCGGATCATTTACCATTGATTGTGGCACAAAAACATGGAATATTCCAAGACGATTTTGGATTAAATGTTCAATTGGTTGAACCCAAAGATCATTGGGAAGCTGAAGAAGAAATACTAAATGGTCGTTTGGATGTAGCCGTTACAGAACCATTACATTTAGCACAAGATGCTGCCAATGGTAAACCCGTATTGGGATTTTCAAGATTTCTTCATACCGATGGTGGTGTCTTGTACGATGCTGCTGCTGATCATGGTATTCGTCGACCAGCCGATATGTGTGGCAAAACTATATCATATCCTGGATCACCAGGTCCGGGTGGTCCTGCCATTGTCAATACAATGGTCAAAGCGGATGGGAAACTGGATTGTGATTTAAATTCTTATGGCAAATACAATGGTGGTTTTTTCCATACAGATGCGATACAATCTGGCAAGGCAGATGTTGCAACCTTAGTGTTTTGGAACTTTGAAATACCCGAGGTAAGAGAAGAGAAGGAAGGAAGGAAGGAGCCAGACTCCAAGTTTGGATAATCTATTTCTATCCTACTTGTTTGTTGCTGACACTATTCGTTCTTTGCTTTTTTTTTTTTGGTTGTATTCCGTTCATTGGAAAAAAAAATTACTATAGGCCAAGGCAAGAGGAATGACCGAAGCATCCTTTTTTTCATTAAAGGAATGGGGAGTACCAGATTTTTGTCAATTGGTCCTCATGACGACACCATCACGTTTTGAAGAATTGAAACCAATCTTTCGGAAACTCGTCTTGGCCATGAGAAAGGCAACAGGGATTATTCATCAACAACCCGATCTGGCACGTAAATACTACTATGACTACTATATTGCTCACAACAACAACAACAAGTCCGACAATGCTGACGACGACGACGAGAAAATACAACAAGCTGTAATGGATGCTACCTTTACGGCTACACTACCTGCCTTTCCCAATGACAATAGCATGTCCACAGAATATTATCAAAATCTAATGAGTTGGCTCATTGATACCAACCAGGTCGATGCCAAAAATGCAAGCGATGTGGCTGTTTCTACCTATTGGACCAATGAAGTGGCAATGTAGTCGTAACTCTAATTCGAATAAAATCTACTATACTGTTTAATAACCACAGACGTTCTTGTGTTGTGTTGGATCCTGTTGGTTGGTGATTGCTGTTGTTGTTGCCAAAAAGTGGTTCACAAAGAAGTGCCAACAGGTTCCCCATTCCAATATTTGGCAAATTGGTTGGGATCATTTTGTTGTGCATCCAACACTTGATGAAAAATGGATCGCAACAAACAACATTTACAACTGTCACCAGGACATGGCGGAATATCAGTAGTAGTAGTAGTAGTAGTAGTGCTAGCAACTGCTGCTGCTACTTCTACTTCTAGAGCCGTAGATTCTTCTTCTTGCTCTTGTCGTCGTTGTCGTCTTTGAATTTCTTTATGGTATTCTTGTTTTCGTTGCTCCAACATTTGCAAAAATTCACCATAGGATAATACTGATGACGCTAATAGTATTCCATCAGCATCATCAGCAGCATTGGCATTGTTGTTCGTGGTTGGCCAAACATGATTTTCCAAAGCCCGTACTCCACCAGGAACGGTCTCATTAGCAAATTGATTGCAATTTTCCAGTATATTTTGAAAGACAATATCAATATCGTCGGCCAATCCTGATGGTGTCTCCTGCCGACGAAGAACCAAGTCTTCCAATCCATTGGAAAAATCATTGTATGTCTCCATACAATATTGCATAGCATTAAATGCAGCTTTATGAA
>JAAMXS010003083.1:506-17644 GCA_019693525.1 Cylindrotheca fusiformis | reverse complement strand
GGCCGTTGGTTCACTGGTGGGTCCAGAAGTCGGACCAGTGGTTGGTTCACTCGTAGGTCCTGCTGTAGGACCAGAGGTGGGGCCATTGGTTGGACCGTTTGTTGGTCCACTAGTGGGTCCGGAGGTCGGACCGTTCGTTGGTCCATTGGTTGGTCCGGTCGTAGGACCAGAGGTTGGGCCGGGAGTAGGACCAGAGGTGGGACCATTGGTTGGGCCGTTCGTTGGTTCACTAGTGGGTCCTGAGGTTGGACCGTTCGTTGGTCCACAAGTGGGTCCCGAGGTTGGTCCCGAGGTTGGTTCATTCGTTGGTCCAGTCGTCGGACCATTGGTTGGCCCGGAAGTAGGACCAGAGGTGGGTCCTGAAGTTGGATCGTTCGTTGGTCCACTAGTGGGTCCTGAGGTTGGTCCATTGGTTGGTCCAGAAGTAGGTCCGGAGGTGGGTCCTGAGGTTGGATCGTTCGTTGGTCCACTAGTGGGCCCTGAAGTCGGGCCATTGGTAGGTGCGTTCGTTGGTCCACTAGTGGGTGCTGAGGTTGGTCCATTGGTTGGCCCGGAAGTAGGACCAGAGGTGGGTCCTGAGGTTGGATCGTTCGTTGGTCCACTAGTGGGTGCTGAGGTTGGTCCATTGGTTGGCCCGGAAGTAGGACCAGAGGTGGGGCCTGAGGTTGGATCGTTCGTTGGTCCACTAGTGGGCCCTGAAGTGGGGCCTGAGGTTGGTCCAGAAGTAGGTCCGGAGGTGGGTCCTGAAGTTGGACCGTTCGTTGGTTCACTAGTGGGCCCTGAAGTCGGGCCGCTCGTCGGTCCGTTCGTAGGTTCGGACGTGGGACCAGATGTTGGCTCCGAAGTAGGACCAGAAGTGGGGCCATTGGTTGGTGTGTTGGTAGGTCCACTGGTAGGTCCTGAGGTCGGACCATTAGTCGGTGCATTTGTAGGGCCGCTGGTTGGTGCATTGGTTGGACCGCTAGTTGGACTTGCGGTGGGCGGAGTACAAGCAGCTGGTGTTGGACTTGTCACTGGTGTCTGTCTTTCTTGGTCAGATAAATCAATTCAAGTAGTATATAATCAATAATCACCTCACTTACGTCCACTTCGAACACTCTTACTTGGCCTGCATCCAACCCGTTGTCATCGGCGAACGGAGCAGCAATTGCTAGTTTCGACCCACTTTGTGACAAAGAAACGAAAAGTCCAGAGTTATCTTCGTCTCCAACGCCATCAATATCCTGGCCAAATTGATTATAGGTAGTCCCGTCGAATTCGTAAACCCTTGTGTGCCCTCTTTCAGTACCTGCAGATCCAGCATTCCGTATCGCCCCAACAGCTAGAACAGAACCGCTACTCGAAAGCGACACGGCGTATCCAGACAGGTCTCCAGCTGCTTCTCCATCAATCGTCTCTCGAAGTACCCAAACCCCACCAGACAACTCGTACACACTAGCCTGCCCTGCATTGCTTGTACCACCGAGGACCGCTCCAATAGCCACAACTGTACCGGTGCACGCAATGTCGACGGAAAAGCCGAACTGATCGGAAGCACTGCTAATTCTCGAGTCAACTAGGGACCAATTAGTCCCGTCGTGGATGTAGACTTCGGCATATTTTCCCGCTGTAGCCCCCATCACAACTGTTGATCCATCCTCACTAAGGGCAACAGAAAATCCCAGCTGGTCATCATTCGCACCAGTGAATGAGGCTCCTCTCTTTATCCAATTCGAGCCGTTGTAGTCAAAGACATCCACGATACCCTCACCTAGAGCTGTATTGGGACCTCCTATGGCCACTGCACTACCATCACCGGAGAGGGACACAGAGAAGCCATACAAGGAATCAGTTCCAGGTCCAGGAAGATCTGCTCCAAGTTGCGTCCAAGTTCCTCCAACGAGTTCATACACTCTTACATAACCTGTCGCATTGGACCTGTCTGGGGCTCCAACAGCTAGAATCGACCCATCGAGCGACAATGCAACCGCTCTGCCAAAACCATCGCCGGCCGATCCCTCAAGGACACTTCCAACGAGGTCAGTAGGGTCTCCAAAAGGATCTTGAAATACGCGAACATTTCCAGCGTCAATACCACCTCCATCATTTCGACGAGAACCCACGGCAACAAAGGTACCATCCCCAGATAAGGCTGTAGACTGTAGATTATCATTAGCAGCCGACCCATCGATATTGGATCCGACCTGGGTCCAAGTTGCAGTTTGCAACTTTCGTTGCTTGGTCCAGTCATAGTTCACAATGCTGGCAGACTGCTGGGTCGATTGAAGCATCGAAAGATCCTTCACTTCGACAGCATCTGTTGTCTCGTCGCGAATGCCGCGAAGCGAAAACAATGAAGCCTTGTTGAAGTCCAAGGATTGACAAGCTAAAACATTCAGCAATATCGCTGTCGAAAAGAGAATCCTCATATTCACCATGCTGCTTGTTCACTTCTTCGTCTGAAGATTGTAGGACTTTTTTCTCTGACCCCTTGCACTAAAAGGAACAGGAACTTTGAAAGATCGATTTTGAACCTCTTTTGATAAATTCTCCGTCCAGATCATGAAGAATCTCTACACATAATCAATTTGTTTGTATGTTTAACGGCCCTTTATTGTGGTAGTCTTGGTCCTCTTCAATGTATCTAGATAAAATCTTAACGACCTTTTATGGTGGTCTTGGTCCTCCCAATGCTTCTTTTTTGGCGGTAAAATTATAGGAACAGAAATGAGCCCTGCACGCCAGGCATTCGTACTGGTTGAATCATACAGTTTCTACGGTATGGGACACTACTGCAAACAGCAACCAGTTTCTATGCAGGATTACACTTATCATATGCTTAAGTGTTCACCGGGTAAAAATGGTCGTCCAAGATGCATACTAGTGGACGCGTGCCGCTGTTGCACACTATAATTTGGCCCTTTCCATATCTATTTTCTTCGGCATCTACAACCAAACGATTTGAAAGCTCACGATCAAATACAGTACTCGGACGCACAAAACACAAAGAGGACTTCTCCCTTTTTTCCTATGGCGGCTAACAGCACGCCGTAGTACACTTGTCGGCATTGCAGCGACCCTCTGTCTTGAAGAAGAAAAAAAGAGAAGGATGCAATCTGGTCTCTTCCTTTCATGCAATCAGAGTTTTGATTTCCCTTTGCAAAACTACCAGTGTATTGGGAATTCCCTTTGCAAGTACGGATCCCAAGCCGATTCAATGGACTACAATATGTCAGTGTTGATCCCCGCCCCCTTTTTTCGAGAGAATTGGCGATTCGGCGATAGGGGGAGAAGCCCAATTTCGGAGGGGGAATAAAAAGGGGAATGCTATTATTGGCAATGCTATTACACAAAACACACAGCAATACCATAGGACGACGGCTAATGCAAGATGGCAAGTCGCAATGGCAATTTCCTAAAGAAAGAGGACCGTGACTTATTGATAAAAGAGCTTGAAGGCAAAGGAGAATGGAAGCCAGCATCACACAATGATGATAGAAGTGGCCCTAACGATGGCGATCCTATTGCGTCCACCTTTGGGACTGGCTGTTTGTGCTGTGGGGAAGACAACGATCATGCCAACATCCTTTTGTGTGAAGGCTGCAACGATGAATATCATACCTACTGTCTAGATCCACCGCTTCGCTCGGTGCCGACTGGAGATTGGTACTGCAGTAAATGCAAAGTCCCATCCTTCGAAGACGATGGGTTGGATCAACTTGTCAGTGCCTTGCCGCCAGCCTATACGTCTCGCTTTGGAGAAGTCTGTTGGGCGCAAGGTGGGAATGGTTTTGGGTACTGGCCATCGCTCATTTATGTAAGTTTCCTTGAAACAATTAAAAAAGAAGCAGATCTCTTATGAACCGTCAGGATCACTTTACACACGGCCTATATATTGCTGATAGCTCATCGCTTTCTGCAATCTTTTTGCCCGTTGATATAGGATCCAAGATTGACGGTGGGGAGCGCTCGTCAACTTGCCAAGAAGAATATTGGAAAGCGACATTTATTGTACTTTTTCGAATGTCATGATGCACCATTCGCAGTGATGCCAGAGTCAAGAATTCAAAAGTGGGAAGACGGTCTCATTGATGATTTGCACATGGGGAAAGCAGCCAAGTAAGTTCTCAAAGAAAGAACGCAAAAACATAGAGAGTCTATAGAGACCCATGTAGTACTGATTTTGTCGGTGATAATGTTCTCATCTTACATTGTTATTTTTATTTTTGAAAGGTCGAATGGGAAAGCCAGATTTCAGACGTTTCGACAGGCCATGCAAGCTGCGACAATTGAAGCTGGGAAACCCAAAGAAATGCGAATGGATTGGAATCACAACAACGGCACTACACCAGCAGCAGCATCTCCGCCGAATAAGAAAAAAAAGTCCAGCAATAGTAGAAGGAAACGAAAGAGACCACTCAAAGCGCTGAGAGGATTTGAATTTCTCTCACCGGTGGGAACAAGCAACGATGTTGCTTCGAACCGCAATCTCATGTGGTCCCTTGAAAAGCTACTTTCCTCCGACAAGAAGGTGGTGGAACAGTTACCATTGCCGCCATCTCATTTGTGTTGTAAGGTTTTCAAAACGTCAAAGGACGAACGTAAGACTATCAGTGAACAACACATTGGGTTTGTAAAATTGGACTCTCGGTCTGCTACCTTTCGTGATGCTCGAGTCGCTATAGAACGGGATTTGATGGACGCCATTGATGATAATGATGAGGATTCATCATGGAGATTTGTACTGCCAACGCTGGGTCCAATGAGCCAAACTCAAGAGCAAACCTTGGGGCCGCTGTTGGATTTGATTCCAAAATCGGATACTGCCGACGGCAGTGTACTGCGACCGCTGGACATTCACATTGAAGATGTACCACCAACACCGGCTACCACCAAAGCCGCGGGTCGTCGGCTAAGTAGCCGCAACTAGTAGTTCAGCAATAGAAAATATAAGAGTAGCGCTAACAGCTTATAATTGTTGCTGAGAAATTGTTATTTCTGCTATTATGTTACAAACGACCGAAAGTGATTGCAAGAAGGAATTCGCAAAGCCCATCTTCATGACCATCAGCACAGTCATTGTCGGAAAACATCATTGCTTTCTAGAGTCGGGTAGGCCGTGTCATCCGACATTCAAAGTCGTTTTGATAGTGTGTATTAGAAATGAAATCTCTCATGAATGGTTGCATTCTTATACATGGATTGTAGTGCCGCCTAATTGACTCCAGTAGTTGCCCCGTCGAGAGCCGAAATCCATCGAGCATAATCATTTTCACTGCTGGCAGCTACTTGGATAGTTGGCGTACCACCAGCGAGTGGATCCGTTTGGATAGTAAAGGATAATGGATGGTCTGGATTGTGTATCACCTTTGAAATTCCAAATGTAATAGGATACGATTTGTCACCCAGATCCAATCGATATCGGCCATAGAAAAAATGCAGTCTAGCAGGCTTAGTCTTCCATTTCCGCACCAATCCGTTGCTCCTGACCAATAAATGTCCGGATATTGAATAGTCGACGCTACGTCTTTGCTCCAGAGGCCCCGTCTTTTGGCCGGGATGTTTCGTAGCAGCTCCTTTCAGCTGTGCGTACTCGTGCATTAGCAACTCTCGGTAGAGATCTCCTTGTCCCGTTCCTTTCGGTGACTTTTGTGCGTCGTCCATCTGCCGAGCAACAGCAGAATCCGCTTCATTCAGATAGTTCTTCAAAGAGGCGTGCTTGGCCTTATCGGACTCGTGATCTTCACTTAGAACGCCAACTGCGGTATATAACGATTTCAACTGCTGTTCCATATCCCTCAACCTTGCAGAGTTGTCCTTGCTGCTGCTTTTGCCATCGCTTGTTGCAAGATCCTTTTCCTTGTCGATGTCATCATTCAACTTCGATATATCTGCAAGAGTCTTAACTTCTAGATCTCGGCGTCGCTGCTCTGCTTGCTGTCGCTCGGCGTCCAACTCGGCTCTTGTCGCCTTTAAGGCTTCATCTTTCTGTTGAAGCAATTCTGCCATGGCGGCTTGGTCAGCTGACATTTTGAGCAGTTCCTGCTTCAATCTATCTTCATCTTCTGTCTTGTCCCCAGCTTCCATCAATTCGGAAATGGTCTTATCTTTCTCTTTCACAATTTTTGATAGCTCATCAATTTTCTTCTTGTATCTTGCTTCTGCAGATTGCAATTCTGCGATTTTCGACTTTAACGCTTCAGTTTCAGCTGAATTATTCTTGTTCTGATTGCTGCTGTTATTACCGACTTTCTGCATTAGAGTCGCAGCTTCGAGTTCCGCTTGCAATTTGGCAATTCGATGTTGTAATTCCCCATACGCTTCATCTTCACAGGCTTGTTCGAGGGCTCGCCGGAGGTCCTTGACGTTGATCCCCTGAAGATCAGCCAACAGTCGCAATTGCCGTTCCAGTCGGTTAATTTCCACGGCTTGTGCTTCATTCTTGGCTTGAGAGATTCGTAACTGTTTGGATATCTCCGAAAGTCCCCCAGACGAACGCAGCGCGTTGGCTCGTTGCTGGCTTGGCGTTTGTGGAGAAACTGGTAGTGATGCCGGATCATTCCTCCCAGAGCTGCTCGTCTTGCGTTCCACTTCGGTCAAGTCTGTGCGGGAATCTTCTGAAACTACAACTGATGATAAAGTCTTGGATTTACCTTTCCCTTTCTTTCGTAAGAGTTTATTCAGTCTGTGTCGTTCTTTCATCAATTTCTTTTCGGCTGATTCAAGTTCATCAATGCGAGATTCCAGGAGGGAAAGATCGGGAGATCCAAGTTCATCATCATTGTTATCATCAAAGGTGTTTCGTATTGCTTCGATTTCAGAATCAATTTCTTGGAAACGATCTTCATACTCGTTAAGCTCTCTAGGCGAAGCATCAAGACTGGAAGATTTCGATACCATCATCGTCATATATATATTGTATGAAGAAGCAGCAGCTGCAGCAGTAGAACGATTCTCTCATTCTATGACCGCTGAGATGGGTGAAAATCCTTTTTCTGTATACAGGAAAGCAACAATGCACGAATACCGTGTAGTCGTACAGACGTGCCAGTTCCCTCCAACGGACGCAATTGCCAAAATTTAAAATTTCAAAAGAAGACCAAACGGAAACAAAGGAATATGGCCACCACTACTACTGCCATGTATATGATCTTTCTATAATAATATCCTGCCGCCCACTTGATTTTTGTGAAATCACTGTGTGCTTATCTTGCTTATACGGTGCACGGTTCTGGCACTTGACATGATGACCCAATGAGTGCATTTTACTACTCTGATGGTAGAATATTCTAAAGCAGGGCTCTTGACGTTCGTCCGCAGAACTGATTGACCATTGGCTCATTCACTCCTCGGCCGTTGTCATTGGAGCAGGCATATCAGGATTTGTTTCCTTTCATCGTCTCAACTGGTTGGCCATTCAGTTCACCATAACACATGCAATGCCGGTTGTAACAAGCCGAAATTGACCAAGGATTTGGATGACCGGATTGATCTGAAATCCAGGCCACATATATTTCCAGAAGTTCGGCGTGCATATCATCATCAATTAAAAAGGCAATTCGCTTCCCACGGATCAGGGAGGTGGGGGGCTTGGCCGACGTTGGGGAATGCAGATTGGCCTGTCCACAGATTGTCCATGTGGGCCGACTAATAGTGAGGGGTTCGGGGAATGCTCCCATCTTTGATTGTTATCATCGGCCAGAAGTGCTGTGGGAAATGGACTTGGTGTTTCATTTGATACAATCGGTTCGAAAACGGATTCCTCTAGTTCACTGATGACGTCCAATGCAGATGACCTCAATGATAAACTCGATACAAATCGAGTGGCGGGTGACATTGAAGCTCCCTGTCTTCCATCTTTCAATCCGCCCGTCCATTGATCATTTATGTCGCTTGCACTATCTCCTTGACTCGCTGTCAAAGTTGATACCATGTTCCTTGCATGTCTACTAGCAAGGGGTTGTACGTTACAGCCGGTCAGCTGATGCTCCGTCCCTTCCTCATCGTTCTTATCCGCTTCAAGATCGCCTTCGACGACTGCTGAACGTCTTAAGTGGTGCGCCGCTCTTCTTCTTGTGCTGTCGGGTTGTACATGATCCCCAAATATAGAACGCCGTACTGCCCATGTGCGGGTCTCCTGTGGATACAAGTGTCGCCATTTCATATACTTGGGCCGTATATATACCAACATGTTGAAGAATCCTTGCAAGGGTGTCAGCGTTGCCTGAAGCACAAGGACAGCGTAGAACTTGACGATCATTGCCATTTCTTCTTCCGCATCCCTAACAGATTCCATGATTGCAATTATTCCACTCCATGCATTGCAAAGTAAATAGAATACCACATATAGAAATGCTTGAGAGCATACTAAGCGAAGTCGCCTTGCTTGGTCCCTGTGATGCTTGTTGCTTTCATCGCCAATGGTATTGGATGAATTCTCTTCATCATCAGCGCTGTCGTCAGCAACAGTATTTTTGGCAGTATCAGGCAAATCTCCTATCACATCATGAGTGTCATTTTTGAAACTTCTATCATTTTTGAAACTTCTATCATCAAACGAGATGTCGACAAACTCGCTGCTACCAGACTTCCCGTTGCTTCTTCTCTTATGCTTTCCGCGGAGTGGTTTCGTTTGTTTTCGAACATAAAGGAGGATGACCACATTGTTCACAATCAAACAGACCAGACAAACCACAACTGGAAATGCAAAAGATCCCCAACCGACGATTTTAGAGAGACAAAGTCTGCCATTTTCACAGGAGGGAGTCTGTGATACCCAGCAGCCAATTCCAGAGGTCAGTTCACCAATGATGCCGTTAGCCACTGCAACGCATGCAAAAATAAACGGAAATCCAATAGACAAGACGTGCGCCCAAGGTTCCAGTTTGGCGGCGATGTATTCATTGCTGAGTCTGTAGCGTACCGTCAGGAGAAAATAAAATGACAGCATCCCGTGGAAAAATACGGATGAGATGCACACTTCGTTCAGAAAACCAACGACGTTACATGTTGCATCATTTCCCAAGGATAACAGTCTCGGGCTTGTCTTCCTGGGGCGAGCGAACGGAGCCAAGACAAAAAGAACATTGAAGACAAGTTCGTAGAAGCTCATAGCCAAGATTAGTCGAGTGTAGGGGCTCCATGCTTGGTTCTTTCTGCTTGAAAAGGCCATGTAAATGATAATCGAACTCCCAAAGATACTTAGAAGTGAGCTGGGAATGGGGATGAAAGCCAAGATGTACTCCTGAAGGTCTGATGGGTGAAGCGGAGGATCAGCATCGGTCTCCATTTTTCAGCTGATCCGCTTGGAACCAGCTTGAGCCAGCTCCCAAAACAATGTTTTGCTGTTTTCAGTTGTCTCGAAAGGAATGGTGGAAAGCTTGAACCAGCTCCCAGCGTGATGTTGTTCTTGTTTTGCCTCTCAAAATGAATGTGATGGAATCAGAAACCCCATCAATTTGAATGGAAGGCTACATGCAGACTCCTTTGGTTAAGTACATGTAGTCCTTTAAGTTTTGGGTTGTTTAAAGTGGGACAATTTGTCTACTGGATCATTTCCGTTGAGCGAAACGTTCTAAAATTAGACCTCGCGTATGGTCAGAAAAAGTGTGAACGGGAAGGTCTACTTATGATGATGCACTTTTCAGAGTAGAAATGGCGAGGGCCTTTCCACATTTCAATCCCACTGGCATTCTCCTGATTTGATATTATAACGAGACAACGCCATTTTCAATCCTGAGAACAGATGAAGATAAATAATACGGGATCAAGCCGAACCTCTGAGCGACACAATGGCACGTTGGTTTTAGATGTGTTGTATAATACGAACACTTATTGTTTATTTGAAGTCACCCAGAGTCACCAATTTGTAGAATAAAGAGAGCATTGCTTTTCGTTACAGAGTTCGAGACTTCAGCAAAAACAATCATTTTATATATATATTCTATCAATCTTGGCAAGAATCATGGCATCATTACAGTGCCAGCACGTGTCCTGTGTTACTTTTCAAGCGGGAGGGCTCATTCTGCGTTGGGGCAATATCAATGGAGTGTCAGCGCGTCTTGGGGGAGAGACTGGTGCTCGGTCTTCGGTTGACTTGGAACATGTGGCAGTGGTACCTGAAGCATTCGCATTGTCACAGCCCGAATTAGTGCTCCAGCGCTGAACTGCCAACGTCGCCATTTCTTCTTCCAGCAACCGATTTGGTGCGCTATCTGTGGATACCACTGGTTCAAAACTCGATTCCTCCATTTCGCTGATGACGTCCAGAACGGATGATTGAAGGTCCAAGCTGGAAACAAATCGAGTTGAAACTTCTGGTAGCTGGAAATGAGACCCCGTTTCTGGTTCACTATTCCATCTCCAGTTGTGGTTCTCCTCGTCTTCAATGTGATCCAAGTCTTCATGGCTTTCAGTAAGAGACGAACTAAGGCCGTTTGGAAGACGTGTGGACGATATCATGTCAGTGCTGGGATCTATTTCTTCTGCAGTTTCGTTGGCTTGTCGCTCTTGATCTCGCCCATGCATTTTCTTCTGCTGTGGAGTGGCAGGGGTCGGTTTTGGCTGGTGATCATTGTCAAAAATCACATGTCGTACCAACTTCAGCCATGTCTCTTCAGGGTATTCCCGTCTCATTTTCAAATACTTTGGACGAATATAGACGAGCATATTGAAGAATCCTTGAAGGGGGGTTAAGACAGCTTGTAGCAAGAACAGGCCATAAAAGTTCACCACCATTTCCAGTTCGTTGGCCACCCCCTTTTTTTGGAATTCCAATAATCCAATGATGCCTGTCCATGTATGACACAGCACGAAAAACAAAACATATAATACCGCTTGAGAGAAAACCAACCGAAGCCGTCTCGCTTGTTCCCTATCAATCTCTTTGGCGGCTTCGGAGAGAGCATCGCTCATGTCGCAGAATCTCCGTTGAGTGGCAGAAGATGACCCGGTGCTGGATTGGTGTTCGATGACCGCTCTTTCTATGATGCTTGAATTGGCGCTTTTGGTCTGCTTTTGAATTGGTCTTGTTTGCTTTCGGACAAACAGCAGAATTATTATGTTGCACACAACCAAAGTGGCAAATCCAGCAAATCCCGCCAATCCATAGTACAGCCATTGCAGAATTCGAGCTACGCAAAACCTATCGTTGTCACATTCAGGATTGTTGGACACCCAACAGCCGGCCCCAGAGGTAACTTCAGCGTACAATCCAAACCTAGCCGCAATGCAAGCACACGCCAACGGATACCCGATCGAAAAGACATGTGCCCAAACTTCGAGCTTGGCTGCAATGTATTCATTAGAGAACCCATATCGAGCGGTCAAAAGGAAATATAAAGCCAGCGCACTGTTGTAGAATATGGATGAGACGCAAATTTGATTCAGAAAACCAACCACACTGCAGGTAGCATCGTTTCCATAGGATAGCAGTCTCGGGCTTGTCGATGTAGGACGAAGAAAGGGGGCCATACTGAGCACAATGCCTGAGATCATGCTATATACGCTCATGCCCAATAGTATTCGTGTGTAGGGGCTCCATTTTCGCTTCTTGCGGCTTGAAAGGGCCATGTGAATGATGACCGAACTCCCAAAGATGGTCAGAAGCGTGCTTGGAATGGGTAGAAAAGCTAGGACTCTCTCCTGCTGATCCGATGGGCGAATCGCGGCAGCCACAGGAACTTCCTCGTAGTCTGCCGTTTCCATTGATGTGTGCTATGGGTCTCCGACCATGTAGATTATGTTGAAACAGGCAGCGTGTTTCTGATAGCGCTGATGATGCGATTCATTGTGATGCATCACTCTGTATTTCTCCCGCTTTTTTCCAAACTCGCGAGTATTTTTATTAACATTTCTCCCTCCAAGTGCAGACACGTATGTTCAGAAGCTAAACAGTAGAATACTCACTGTCATTGATTACATATGCCTATAGTGGGACCATTATTTCAGCTTCGGCTTCTGAGACATTGTACGACCTGAGGCTATTATACAAAATCTTTCGATTACGGTTTGACACATATGGATTGTGACCAAGTTCTGATTCAAAAGCTACTTGGGAAGCTTGTTCATCTAGCGTGGCAGAATTTCAGAATCCGCTGAGAGACATCGTACGACTGGGAGTAATTGTAATACTTGCCATTTTGTTTTTACACATATGGAACATTGTTATTCTCGAACGAACCTTGGACCCCGCATTCTCGATTTTGGCTGGTTCTCAAGTTGGATGTACGTACAGACTACTAGAACATTCATGTACACTCTATTATACAAGGCTCCCTTAAAGGGCATTTTAACCATGTTCAGTTTTGAGCATTATAATCCATTGGACTCCAAACAGTATTGAAGTTGTGTTTGTTTGCTGTTCTCTCTTCAGTTTTTGCGTCCGACGTATTGTGTATAGAGGCCATAGAGTCCAGACTACTCCACAGCCCACTTCAATTTGCACCTCTAGCTAACACTCTGCAAACAGTTTTGTCCATGACTGGTAATGGATATCGACTGAAAGAACTCAAATCAGACGCAAACAAGAGTATATAGCTCGGGTTTCGTTGTGAGATTGAATCCAAGCAGTATGTGCAACTACAATTAGCAACCCCCACCCACTTTCTGGTTCTTGGTACAGAAGAAGCAGAAAGAAAGAATGTAAAACAAAACAATGTGGATCGTCAAACTGTCCTTGCTTTGGATTCTTTGAATTTGGCATATTGTTTTGCCCTGCGGACAGTCAAATTGATCATGTAGCTATTCAAGCGAACTAAACGAATGAGTACCAAGAACAAAAAGCCACAAACCAAAACTCCAAACATGTACTCTGCCCAAGTAGATGATTCTTCTTCCTCTTCTCCTTCAAATCTCAACAAACGATCATATTTTGGATCCACATCCGTTCCGACCCTTTTTTTTTTTTCCATAAACGAATCATGCCGCAAACGTTTTGAGATTAGTTCATGGACCGTTGACGCAAATATATAGATCAGATCTTACAGGAACAAAAACAAAACACTTACCAGTAATGTGCTTCCAAATGATAAAATACCTCATTTTCATCCCAAGTACCATCCTCTTCAAAGCATTGATAACAATCTTCGATGCTGGGCCACATGACGTGCATTTGTTCTTCGTCGGTCAGTTCTATGCTGCTGATTGCTGCTGCTGCTCCAAAAGAAGAAGAAGGAACAGCACCGATCCTATTCTTGGATGCTGCTTTTGCTTTTGTTTCCTTCAATACTACTTGGATTGTAATTTCATTATGAACTTCCCATAACCACAAGGCAAGTTCTTTCCAATCTCCAATCGTTGCACCTTCCTTGTCGTCCGTCAGTCGATCACATCGACGATGATTCTTACAATCATCATATTGACGAACAAACTCTTCATCATACACATCATTATAATAAAATTGGAGCATATTCCGAATGGCATTGGCAGCTTCCAATGGTGAAAATGTTTTGGTATTGGAAGGACTCATCATTCCAGACTCGATCAAATTCAATCCACCCCGTTGTTCTGCTACACCCAACGTAATAATATGAAGTAATTTCCACATTCCACAGTCAAATCCAACATGAAAAAGACGTCCTCCTCGTCGATCGGTTGTACATTCCGGACTCCACATTTTTTTTCGTAGTCGATGTTGTTGTAAAATTTCTCTCATATGGTCCATACCTTCGGCGATATATTCAAATCGATCCCGTAATGCATCGATCAATTTGTGCAAATGCCATTCGGGTGGAAGTGCTATACTGACCAAATCTAACCAATCCGACAGTGCTACAATTTCATCTTCTGTCATGAGTTTCCCATCTTGTGTTTTGTATATACTCGTTTCCAAATGTGTATAGAACGTCATGGATGCATCCAATATCAATTCTTCTTCCAATGATAATTTTTTGGGTTGAATCAATTTGTGAAATCCAGGAATCTTCGCCACGCTTTTTCGTAGAATGTTGTGATGATCCTTATCGTTCGATACATCCTTATGAAAGGGTAATTCACCCTTTCGCAAATCGTTGACCGTTGTATTGGTTGATGGGACCTTTTGTCGCATCATGTTTTTATTATTCTTATTCTTTTGATGATGATGTTGATTGATATGATCCATCAAGGATTGTTGTCTTGCTTGAAATTCGGGTGTTCCCGGTGTATGAATCTTCATTTTATCCGTCATGACATCATGATGATGATGATTATTCTTCTTGATGGCATCATCGTTTTGTTGTTTCAAATGATGTTTTTGTTGTTGTTGCAATTGTTTCATTCGTTCGGTACTGAATCGATCAATGAATTTATTGAATTGAGATTTGGCCTTTTCGGCACCGGCTTCTTGGATTTCTTGATGCTGGGGACGAATGGCATCAGGTTTTGCCCTTTTTGAATCTTCTTGATCATTATCTTCTTCGTCGTCGTCGTCCACCTCTTCGTGATCTTGTTCTTCTTCCAATAAGCGACGGCGGCGGGAAGCATCAAGGTTGTTTTGTTCCTCCAAGCTGCTGCTGCTGCTGTGCGACACCAGTATAGTTCGTTCTATAATATTTTCTTCTTTCACATGGCTGCCTGTTGCAAATGCTGGTACGACTTCTTGTAGAGACAAAGAAGAATAAGCTTCACTTTCGGATATCACCTGCCCTTCTGCCCAGTGCAGGATGATGATCATCACAGCAAGATTTTGCACGACAAGATACATTCTTCGAGACAAAAACATACTATAGTAGTATATTGATTAGATCAATGAAGAAAAGGATTGGGAAAGGAAAACATGCAAGTATGATGTTGGAGAGAGGCTGGAACAACAGCAGCAGCCAAAGCAAATTACATGTCTGATGTCTCTCGTCTTCAGGAAATAAACACACGCGTGATCAAAAAAAAGGAAAATGCGTCTCAAAAAGTCAGAAAGTGACAAAACAAAGATATAAAAGAATGACTCAAACGATTCATGTTCCTCCAATCGTTTTCGGTTGGCTTCGTCACGGTGACGTCAGTATCTCCTCTCCCAAATGACGTAAAAATTGAACGAACAAATCGTACTCACTTTTGGGGTCTCATACACCCCTTCGCTGTTACACTTTCATTTATAATGTTCTATTGGTATAGATATCTTTTACCAACAAAAGCGAAAGGGTGTGAAATGTTCAGATCCACAAACGTCACTTGACGGCAGTGCTGACATCGGCAGCTTGCCAAGGATGACGATGAGCATGGCGTATTTTATTCCTCCTGAGGCATCATCAATCGTCACAAAAGATCCATATACTATCATATTCCAACCAAAAAACAAAAAAGACCCATCATCATGAAGTTTTCTAACGCTGCCCTTTTGTGTCTAACCTCAACGTTTGTTGCCGGCAGTCATGCCTTTGTACCTGCGGCAACAACAACAGCAACAACTCGTTCCCGTGGTGCAGTTGCCCCTAGTACAACTTCCAAAACCAGTTTGAACATTGTATTGGATGATACGGAAGATATTCTCGACAAGATTAAACGTCTTTTGGAGGAGGCGGAAAATCCACCCATTGATCCAGATTTTGATGCCATGGTCCAAGAACGATTCCCCGGTGCCATTGATAATGGTACCCTGGAACGGACCGTCGTGGGGATGCTTGCCGATCGTGGCTTTACGGCCGCCAATACATTGCTCGCCACATCGCTGTGTGCCGATGAATTGGCTCGTAAATTGGAAGATGATTTTGTCAAGGTATATGGGAATAATTTCAATTTGGGTGGCCTATCCGGTTTTCCCTTTGCTGGCAATACAGGCTTTGGTGCCATGGCGGCACATATTCCAGACAATGGATACTGCCTGACTGTCTATGGACCACATGTCGGCATTGCGGCTGATGGAACGGTCGGAAAGGTAGAACGAGATGGTATTGCATTGATCGATACGTGTTGTGGTAGTGCCGTTTCGGCATATGGATACCTAAAAAGTATTACCGAAGGTGGTGCCACCGTCACGACGAACATTCAATCCTTTACGGATTTTCAACAGGGTGCCGTCCGTGAACTCATCTTGCCACATGGCAAACGTCTGATCGATGCCGAAGAACCAATGATTGAACTACCCTATGCACTATACGATTCTCAAGATTTGCTAATGCGTAGCATTGTCACTGCCGGTGCGGCCGGAACCAAGGGTGGATTGGCCATGTTGGGTGGTATTCAAATCAATACCGGTCCGACCACTCAAGATTATTTCCATCCACTACGATTCGATTTGATTGATACCAGTGGAAATGTCGTGGAAGATTTGCTTCCTGCACTCATTGGTTAAATTTTTCTTTTCTTTCTTCAACAAAAAGAAAGACGAAAAACAGTTTACAGCAAAAATGGAAAAGGATGGGCTACGCTTCTGGGATAAAAGAATATATTATTGTAGTAATGTATTAACTCTTTGTGTTTTTTTTTGTCGTGACATATATCCCTTCTTCTTAAGAGTAGATGGGAGACCAGCCACAATCGTTGTAGTACTATTGGCTGGAGAGTCAATCACCTTTTACTTGATGCTCTCAATGATAGAAAAAAACCATTAAACAATAATGATATCTTGTTGGGCTATAGTACAACTTAGACTCCTTCATTTGGTCGCTCCTTGTTCACTTCGACATGATGGTTTCCTTCTTACCAAAGAAAGAAGGACGAGAGAGTGATGTGAGACTATATACTCTGATAGCAATCCATTGAGTCAAGGGGTCAAAGATACAAATTCTGTAGAATCTTGCGTTCAGACTAGGGAACTACTTGAAGGGTCAATTCTCACCATCATAACTTTACCAATATCATTCTTCTGTTGTGGCTGTATCAGGACGGCTCTATAATCATGGTGTCGATCTACCACCATCAGGCAATAATAATAATGATTGTGAGATGCAGTTTTGAAAAGACATTGAAGAAGTGGAGAAGGGGAGAGATCGATCGATTCGATTCGATGCCACGATTTTGCGTAGGATTTTCTGTAAAGTAGATACTGAACGTAGAAAATAGGTATAGTTGTGACGGGATCTGCGACACACATACGTCTGAAAGCGAACCACGGCCGTCCCACGAAAAACCAAAAATCCATCACCATCACATCGTGGACAGAATTGACGAGAGCTTCTCACTTTCCCTCACAATATTACATCGATTGTCATTCCTATAGAAGAAACATCTATCGGAAATTTTAT
>JAAMXS010003081.1:0-18827 GCA_019693525.1 Cylindrotheca fusiformis | reverse complement strand
TTCGAACGAGACTAAAAACCTCAAAATGCGACCCTTTTTCTCCCGCATCGTCTCTTAACTTTGACAACCCCTACTGCTGACGTCACCATGACTTTCCACCCGTCGACGTACATTCTGTAGTAGTGGGGTGTCCGTCACTGATCCGATCTGATTAGGTCAACGCGTGGCGCCAGGGAATTTCTTGTTCATCCATCACCTTCTTGTCAATTGGATCTCTCATTGCTATTCCCCAACAACATCATCCTGAACTATTCCTACAAAATGATCTCGGACTTTTGGTCCATAACGTAAACGGAACAAAGATGAAATGCCTCCTGAATTTTTCTTGTTTTGCTCTGAAACTTTTGATATGGAAGCTCTCACTCCCGGTCGAGGCTCTAGTGCCATCTCCGATGTCATCGATGGGCTTTGGGGAAACGCATCACATAGTTCGCCGGCTGCATTCTTCCAGAATGGACAGTGAAGACGGATATTGGGCAAAGTATTCAGGTGGGAGCAAAGAAGAGATGGAGCTGAGACGAATGGCTTATGATCCACCTGAAGAGGATGACTTTTACGGAGGGCAGATGGAGAGGTATAGATATGATGATGATGATTACGTCGACGATTTTGAAGCCGAATACGATGATGAATTCGATAGTGAGGCTTATGACGATGATATTCCCGAGCCTGGAAGCTACTGGTCAAATCCTTCTGGCACAATGGATCGCCCTATACCCAAGAGAAATAGACCTCCATCGCGGCAATTCCAAGATAGCAATTCGGCGAGGTTTAGACAACGTCCTCCGAGCAGAAGGTAGGTACTTGCCAGGTGAATTTACTCGGGATTAGTGTTTTCCTCATTAGGCTTCTTCTTCTTTGAATAAAGGTCGCCAGTTCGAACTGGTCAACGCCCTCCACCAAAACCTGCAAGAGATTTTTATGAACGGCTGTTCTGGTACGGGTTTGATCCGGCGGAGTCCGAAGAAGTTGGAGACAAAACAGTTTTTGGTGGGACGAAAGGGAAATTTAATGGCCTCTCTTACGTGGCACCAGATGGAGCCAATGTCGGAACGTACCGTCGGCAACTTCCTCCACGTAGACGAGAATATGACCAATACTATGACGACGAACTCGGTGACGAATTTGACAATTACGAAACTTCTGAAGAGAGATCAAACCCTTCACTTGGATCGATAAAACCACCCAATGATTTCCCGTACCCTCGTAGTGAAAAGAATCGAGCGAGATCAAGACGCAGAAGGCGGCAATCTACTCGTCCTTCAGAATACTACGACGAGGTTGGTTACGACGACAATTATGGTGCCAAGGACTGGATTGCAAAATCCGTTTCCTCTTGGTTTTCCGGGAATGACGACGATTCACTTTATGACGACACCAGATCTCGTCGGAGGAAAAAGAGAGACAAGTCAGAATGGTCGCCTTTTAATATTGTGGATGCATTTTTTCGCGTCGATAGGGAAGCTTTGCAGTACAAGGCGGATCTGTACAATGAGAAGATGGGATTGGGAAAATCCAAGCCGTCGCCGACGCGAAGAAGGCAACGGGCTTCATCTATCCGAGATACACCGAGGCGGCCAGGTTATGCGTACCGATATAACGGTGACGATGAGGACGACCTTGGCCCCATTCTTGACATAGATCCTCCAGTAGCCGAACGTGGAGAGAGCATCGCTGAGAATGACGACGACGAAGACCCTACTAGTTCCAAGCATAATGGGTCGGCAGCACCTAGACCGCAAAAGCCCGAGAAGAGTTGGGAGGAAAGATCTTTGGCCGTGGAGAGAGTTCCTCCAGCTGATATTCCAGCCTGGGGGCCATCTGGAGAGCTTCCTTTTGATGCTCGAACGAAAGCAATTGTAGATGCTCTCGAGGATATTCAAACTGCCAAACAAAAATTGCGGAAAAGAGAGAAGAGAGAAGCTTTAGCTAGGGAAGAGATTACTATTTTGAGGGTGTAAGTACGATTTCAAAAGAGCTTGTGCCATCGCATTGCAACGTCGCGTTTCTAACCCACTGACAGTGACGCCGAGCTTCAAAGAAGAAAGTTGGAAAACGGCCGAAGCGATGCTCGTCTCGCTCAAGAGCAGCTGCGACAAATTGATTTTGAAATAGACGATGCATCTAGAGAGCTGCGCCGGGCTCGATCGCAGGTAGGATTGGCCAGGGACGAACTAGAACGGCTACAAGATAGGCACTGGGCGCTGCTAGGCTTCTACAACCCGGATCAAGCCAAAGAGAATGTAGAAGCGGCCTTGCGTGAGTTCGAAGAGGTTGAACCTGCAGCGAAGCTGAATGATACAGCAGGCAATGAGAACCCAGGACAAGTAAAAGGCGGCCAGGATGAAATTTCACCGTCTGCTACCAAGGAGAGCGTTGACATAGATTCAAGTTGACATTCTTGTTCCAGTGCTAACAAACGGCTATCGAATTAGTTACACTCAGTGGGCCCTTGGGCTTTTTTCATCCTTGTGTTGATCTTTGATACACCATATAGCTGCCTTTTTCCTGTCCTCTACTCCACCACCTCCAATACTTATTGTCTCGTCTGCTGTATTGACCAGCAAATACCCACCAGCACCCCAGCCTGCGGACGCACAAATCAAAGGGGTGCTAGACCAGTCATCACCATCGGCCTAATAAATTAGTAAAAAAAAGCGGCATGGTCAGATTAATCGTACAAGATATTCGAGACGAGCAAAACTCACATCCCATTCTTCGCGGCGATCAAACTTCGTAGCAGTACACACGAGATTCCCGAGGAGATTTTGTCCTATCCATCTAGTGGAGTACTTGCTTTGCAACCCAAAAATATTTCCTTGGCGATTCCACAGACCGAAAATGCAGGTTTCATTAAACTTCGATGATAGTACAATAGCGTTGCTGGTTGAAATACTCAGGTACTTTCCAGTCTGTAGGTGTTGAATTGAAAAGCTGGAGACGAAGACAGGCTTGGTTTTTTTCCAAGACTAACAATTCACGAGGAATAATGAACTGTGAGAAAGAAGGCAACAAAAGAGGCTCGAGCATCAGCACATACCTTTTTCTGAATGAGTCTATCGGTTCGACGTGTGACTGCATTTGACTTAACTAAATTGGAATCCATCCTGGTATCGAGGGACTCCAACGTGTCAGCATGATGGCCCAGAGATGCATTTAGATTGGTCGCAAGCAATCCCAACTCGTCCAAATGTCTTGCCATCGAGTCTAAATGGTCATCTTGAAATGCTTCTATTGGTGACTTGGTGCTTTGGGAAGAAGCTGAAGGGATTTGAAACAGGGTTTCCTTTTCGCTTGTTGTTGCGTCTACCTTTGTTGGAGTACGAACCAATTGCTCCGAACTTCGCTGACGCTTTCGCAAGGTATTCAAATCATCTTGTAATCGAGATGCAAAGAGACGGGACTCTTTGTCGCCGCCCTCTTTGAGAAGCAAAAGCTTCAGTTCTTTGTGTGCGAGAGCGTACATGTTGTCGCAAATAATCTTACACGTGTCTCTTTGCTCATTTGTTTCGCACTCTTCCAGCACGTCAATATTACAGTGATAATTTTGTATCGCTTGTGCTGCCGAATAACAAAACTCTGGTGCGTTTTCGTAGACTCTTGGCGGACCCATACTAGCTTGGACATCGGCATCAGGCTTGAATTCAGGTGGTTCTATGTCTTTTGAGAACTTATTTGCTATCCACCCTGACCATGTCATGCCTTTCAACAGACGATTTGCTCGATCAAGCTTGTATTCAGTATCATCGGCGAGATTTTCAGCGTTTCTTAATTGCTCTCCTTGTCGAACCGCCGTTTCTAGAGTTTCACGACCAATCATGACACTTTCAACAGCAGCGCGTTGAGCAGAGAGATACTCATCAGCTCGATCGAAGGCTGTTTCATCAATGAATTCATTTGCTTCCATGGCTTCGATATTCAAGTCTGCATTGCTACAGTTTGCGAATGATGAAACCAGTGTTGATGATGGGTTGATTCTATCCGGAAGGTTAACGGCGGGACTAACTCGTTTTGTCATTTCTGTTTTCCATTGCCGATTGTGACTTCTTCGACTAATCGATAGATCCGACTTCTTTGACCCATTTGGCTGATTTCAGGTCGACAGTCTAGGTGTGGGGAAACTAAACCTGCTTATGTTTTTGCTTCATGGTTGCTTGGTTGTGTACTAGACTTTTGTCGTCCTCCTGATAAATCTCCCTTAGGTTGTAGAGTTTGTTCAGTTGTTGTTCTTGCGTAGACCCTGTCTTATGCTTTCTACACGTCCCAACAAGGTGTTCGGTTTCCGTAGGAAGTGTACCGTTTCCTACAGGAGTGTCAATGATTTGACAATACCAAGTTTTTTATGTGTCCTATTTTGGATGTATTCTGCTCCTTTTGCTTTGTTCTTTCTTCAGTGGATGTTTCTCGTGTCTCACCGACTCCTCTATTGATGATATTGTCAATTGGGTAAGCGGTAATATGTCATAACCTGTGAGGTTGTGGACAGTCTAGGTGACGCGTGTGGGAAACTAAACTTTGAGGTAGGGACGAATCTAGTGACTACCTCCCACATTGTATCCTTCGTCTGAAGCACAAAACATATAACAAATAGCAAGAGATGTCATCAAGACTCTTTTACTATATCAAACACTAATTGTCTATTTTCTTTTGTCCTCAACAACAGGTCCGTTCTTGAAAGTTGGCATGGTGTCTTCCAGTTTGGCAAGACTTTCCTTCCAGTCCTTCGCACCTTGTGGAGCGGGAGGCCCAGAAGCTTCTGCCTTGTTTTCTTCATCTTCGACAGACAACATGGTAAGTGATACCTTGCTTCCCGCGATACTTTTGACACGGACTTGAACCTTTTGGTCAACACTGACAACATCCGTGACAGAGCTGACTCGACGGGGGGCGAGTGCCGAAATATGGACAAGCCCGTCAAATTCGCCCTCACATTCGCTGTTCAATGCACTTGCATCAACCCTGACAAAACATCCAAAGTCTACGGTGCTGACAACAGTTCCCTCAACAAAAGTACTTGGTTCCCATCCCTTTTCAGAAAGAGAGCTCAACACTGCACTGTCGTCCCGACGTTGTTGCCTAGGTTTGCTGCGTGATCTGGGCTCGTTGCTCGAGGCAGCTTCCTCCTCTGTCATCAAACTCAATCCAACTTGTCCCTTTGCAGCATCAATATTGACGATTCGGACCTCAACCTCTTGTCCTTCGCTCAGGATATCCCCAACGTTGGCAACGTATCCAGAAGCAAGCTGGGAAATGTGAAGGAGACCATCAGTGGAAGCTCCGATATCGATAAAAGCTCCGTAGCTCTGGATGGATTTCACTGAACCAGATACAGTGGATCCAACTTCGAATTCACTAATATCCTTTCCTTTGGAAGCACGCTTCTTCTTAAGCTCCTTCCTTGCCGGGCGCTCTACATTGTGAGCTTCCTCTGAACTTTCGACTCCGTCCAGGGCCTCAACTTCGGATGGAACGTCTTCGGCTGTAACATCTTCCGTAACATCTTCAGTAACATCTGCAAAAAGAGCGCTTCCCTGACGACATGGGCCACATGCGCAAGCTGCGGGGTGGCCAAAATTGTGTGTGTTCCCAACAAACGTAGCTCCAGTGCGTCCAAAAAACGCAACAGAGGTGGCTATACAAGGAAACATTAGAAAAATCAGGTTGAATAAGAATTGTTGTCGTGAAAAGAAAGCGACCGCCGACATAGAACAAACTCATCCTTTGATGACTCAATTTGTCTCACTTACTGGGTGTGGTAAAGGCGTTAGTGCTTCCAACGGAGAGGCACACCAAAGCTAGAGCTCCTGCACTGATTTGCATGGTGTATAGTTGGACAAAAATTAGTGGTGAGGCAAAGAACTTGAGATGGCAGTGATGCTCAAAAACACCTGGAAAGAATTGCGGGGTTGCGGCTGATGTGTGTTGGGATTGGTGTGTGATGGGAAGGCTAGTGACGCACTTTTGACAGACTCCTTCCATGAAGTAGGGTAAGTACGGGATACCTGCGTTGAAGATGGCTCAAAAACGTTTGGTTTAGCAGAGATCCGGGTGAAGGACGGTCGTTTAAACAACTCTTCCCAAAGAAAGTACTGCCACGCCGTAGAAGAAACGAGAGGAGCAATCCCATCACTCCTTGGCCCACCATCAACATCCAACATTCGAATAGTGGCGCAACCCTGACCACAACACCATCCAGAAAGAAACAATGATCAAGGCCATCCTTCTCCTCGTAACTCTTTTTGCATCTGCATCAGCATTTGCTCCACAAACCTTCGGTTTTCATGAGACCAACACGTGAGTTTAACAAGAACTGTCCGACAATGCCTCCTTTTTCCAAGATTGTCTGTTGTGGATTTTGTTGAAGATGGGATGTTCGGTCAATTGGCTAATACGAGTTTTTAAAAGCTAACTTTATACGCCCCCCTATGATGCACCAGGATCTGCTTCGCCAAGCATGCAAACGATAAGGCTGCAAAATGGGCCAAGTCAAAGCGTCCAAGAAAGTCTCGTCCTTCCGATATCAACCGAACACCTCCTGTGTACGAAATCCACTCTATCGAAAAGCCAGCAGAGTACTCCATATCGGATGAGTCTGCTGCACCCACGGCGGAACCAGAAAACTAAATGTGCTGTAGCAACTGGAAGTTAGTAGAGTGTAGCGAATTTTTTTTGGCCCAGATCAAAACTTAGACGTCACTTCAAACTGGACACAATATTCAATGAAAATGCACCCGTGGATTCTTCATTTGCTGATTGAGTTGAGAATGGTGTTCTATTTAGCAATTTATACTGGTGAAGTGGAACAAGTGCCACAGCATTAATGCCCTCTGGCCTTCTCCAGTAGCTCTGGGATGTCTACAGAGAAGACCCTGTCCATCTCCCGAACAAGCCTCTTGTCTAGCTTTGGAAATTCGCTTAAGTCCTTAATCTCCAGCAACGCCTGTCTAAACGGTTGGATGGATGGAAAGTCACCTATTGCGAGACCGTACCGGCGAGCAGCTGCCATGAATTCTGATTCGAGTCTACCAATCAGTCGTTTTTGCTTATCACGCTTTCCCCAAGTGTAGGGCAACTGTTTTCGGAGGTAGTGAATAATATAAGCATGTACCTTGACGCTCCTAGCTCGTTTGACAAGCTCGTTGATACGTCGCATGACAGCCTGTTGGGGCAGCCTTGTAATATCTTGCAAGAGATCTAGCTCTTCCCGTTGGAGCAAATCTGCCTGTTCTATGTTTTGTAGCGGTGCGTCCCAGAAACTTCCCTAGAACCAAATGAGAAGATAGTGAGATGAAGAAAGATATCGACGAAAGCAGCTTGGTTCGTTTTGATTCATACCATGTAAACACGACAAACTTCTGGCGTGTTCAAAACTTTTCCCAACGACCACATCAGTGCACCATACACACGCATAAGCTGTTGGGTGGAAATGCTGTCAGCCTTATTGAGTACTATTCGAATCTTATCAATGTGAGGGATAAAAAGCTCCATCACCCGTTTCAATTCATCGGAAATGTCAAGCTTATGTGCGTCAAACATAACAATCACCAAATCAGCTCTTTCACCAAACCATTTCATTACACTTTCGTAGTCGTAATTTCGATTCTTTTGCTTTTGTCCAGAGAGTATACCAGGTGTATCAACAAGTGTGACGTTACAAAGAATCGGCGAGTCCAACTCGACACCCTCCAGTCTACTCAAAAAGTTGTTTCCATAAGGACTCAATCCTGTGAAAGGCCTATCTTGTTGGGAGCATAGCGCAGCACCTGGAATAATTTTGTCATTCGGACCCCATAGAACTGACGTAAAGCGATCGGTCGTTGGCTCTGGACCCACCCGTATACCAGGGAAGTCGCGACCAAGAAGGTACTTGATGAACGATGTTTTCCCAACGCTGGGTTCGAAAGGAAAAGGGTTAGACAAAACCACGAAAATTTGTTCAGATGCGCTCAACCTTTCACAAACCTGTATTGGCCCAGAAGCAAAACCATAGGAGGCGCCACAAAGTCAGCAGGGGACAAGGGAGGAGAGTGAAAATGTCCATATCTGGAACTTAGTTCCAAGGGCAAAATTTTTTTCTTGTAAAGTTTTGCAAGCCCTTTAAGAATATATTCTTTATCAAAGGCAGATAAATCCATACCAGATTCATTTGTCGCTTCACCCCACGGCTCTGAACCCTCAGGTTCTTGGAACATTGATTGGTCAGGAAGACCAGGAGGTGGCGGCGTCATTTGTGATTTAGTACCACTGTAACCTGATGGTAGCGGGGGCTCTTTCTCGTACGGAAAGTGCATCCGGTTGTCCTGGTAGTCCGGCAAATCTGGCAAATCTGGTGTCCACTGGTGATTCCTTTGTTGCGAAGCTTGGTCTCTGCCCTCCTCATAAGACGGTAAGTCAGGAGGAAGCTCGGGTGGCGGGTAGTCACCTCCATAGCCCTGCTGCTCATAATTAGGAGTATGTGGAGCCGAACCTCCCCGACAAAAAATCCATCCTCTCTTCGTACAGCCAGAACCCGCCTCTGACAGTGATGCTTGAAAAGCAAGAACGGCCACTAATACCAATTGCATATCTCTTGATATTCGGCAATGCTGTCTACTGCTTCCTCTTCTACCTATCCACTTTTCGATCTTTCTCATTTGTGAAGCAGTAGCAAGTTGGCCAGAAGGAAGATTGGATTATGTCTTGATGGGAACTGACTCCACAGACTGGACTGTTATGAATCCGTATTTCAACGCGTGGAACGGAAGAACAGTCGACTCCGTCGACCAGATTCAACTGACTAGATCAATCGTGGTAACATTCCTCAAGACAGTGGGATACTGTCCACAGAGAGATAAGCACTTGCAGGTGGTGATATCCGACAGATGCCCGAAAGGTCAATGCGGTATGAGAGCGCTCCATTTCACAATTTCATCCTGGATCACACTTGGGTGAGCATCTTTGTTTTTTAAACATCCAGCAATGAAGGAGTCCAACAACGGTGAGAGAGCAGTTGGTTAAAATGATGATTCCTAGAACCTTATTGCTGAAGTACTACCCGCAAAATCTGGCTGCCGTAGAGCTGCAAGGTCTAAGCTTTCGACTTCGACGATGAGGCATGAATATGCGTGAATTCAAGAAAGGAGAGAAAGCAGTGAGGAGCAACTGCGATTTCACCAGAAAAACTTCACATAGACCACGAAGGCAACTATTGACCCGCCAACAAGAATTGGTGCAGCTTGCTGTAGACGAGCTTGCCATGTCAACTTCCTAGCCCCCCACTTGAAACCCTTGGATTGCGAAAGCAGATCTTGACTAATGTTTTGGACACTATCGAGCTTTTCCCCACGGTCCAAGAGATCATTGATGTTTTTCTTCATTATTGATTGGATCTCGCTCAAGTCGTCGTTCAATTTCGATCTTTGTTGACGTTCATCTTGGAACTCGCGTTGCTTTCTCTGAATAATTGGGTCGTAATGGATAAAACGATAAGGTGTGGATGTTTGGTCAACTTCGCTTCGCCACTGATAATAAAACAGAGCATTAGGTAGAACAAGCATAACAACAGGATTCAGAAAGAAAATTAACTTACGTTGATAGTGAATTCCTTCACAAGTTCTGATAAAACCATGTCGCTAACCTCATCCAAATACAAAAATGCCAGACGTTTTGGATATCTAGCTTCCGCCATAGTCAAGAAGCAGAGACTGTCACGAGTCATATAGTAGAAGGTCATGTCACCCGAAGTAATCGACATCTTCGCCGGTGTTCCAGTCGTAATCTTTCTCAAAATGTCTTTCGCTTCTTGTTGATGCTTATTGGTCACAGGAATGCCAGGAGCTGGGGTTTGCGTCGCAACTAGTGGCAGCCCATCCGAGATTCGCGCTACTTGGGTAAGAAGTGGTGGCATCGTTCAGTATTGCTTTTTCAGGAAGCTAGTTTGCCTGGGAAAACGAGGATTTGCAGGTTGCAGCGGGGCGATAGTAATGATGGCGACTAGGGTCATGTAGGTGCCCCAAATAGTCAACAACTGAGACGATAAGATGTTCAGTTTTCATTGGTCTTCTTTCCCAAACAATGTCGTTGACTAAGAGGACTAAAATGGGTCTTTCAAAAAAATGTGATCACTTCGATCAAAACCTAAACACCTGGCCTGTTCTGTTTCACCCTACAGTATAGTTCACGGTTATACCTTGGGAAAGAGTATTGTTCGTGGTTATGCCTTGGGAAGAGAAGGTACAAGACTTTTCAAATTTTAAGGTCTTGCTGGCCGTTGTTATTGCTATGACTAATGACCAGCTTGGCTTGTTAGGAGCTAGCTGTAACAAACGAAGAAATGCATGACTTACAAGCCAATCGTAAAATGAAAGCAACTAACTTGGTCAGAGTCTGAAAAAGCTGGTATATGGAAGGTTCTAGCCCATATAAATCTATGCCCTCCTATAGAAAGGATTTCTGGGATCAACAAAAGAGAGGGTCTGCTCCTATTTGCAAACAGAAAGCACGCGAATCTGCATTTCTGCTTCTCCGTCTGGCAAGACGATCAAAGCTACATGCTTCGACTGAGTTGCTGCAAGGCTTCCTCTTTAACGGCTTCCGTTCGCTGCTGAATCTTGAGAGCTTCTGACTGTGCAACGCTGTCCACTCTTCCAACCATTCTGTTGTAGCGCTGCCTGAAGTCAACTTTCTCCACCAAAGAGCGCAGTGCAAAATAATACTTTGCATACAGACTGTGACAAGGAGCGTGTGAGGTTCGATACATGGAAGACAAAATGAAACGACTTGAAGGGAAAATACGTACGTGCTGGAAATATAAAGATCCCATTTGATGTTCCGAAGAAAGTTCACTTCCAACTTGTTGATTGCGTCGAGCGAATACTCAGGATAGACACTTGCAAATTCAATGTTCCAGGAACTCAAATCTTGCCAAACCTTGGATGCCAGCAGCAGTCCGCACATAAAAATAGGTCTCCAGGTGCATGCCAAGAGTGGTACCTTTGCAGTCTGCATGAGCCGTTCCACATATATCAAACATACGATTGAACATTCAGAGGATAGTTGGACCTTGTTGAACAACTGATGAGCAAACTCATAGATGTCTTCCTCGGATGGAATCAACAATTCCGTCTTGATCTGTCGTAAGCCAAACACCATGCCGGGTCTTGCCATTGGTATTCTTACCATCGTGCACTTGTACGTGGGTGTACGAAAGTTCTCTTCAGAAAAGGCATCCCTCATCCTTGTCGTAAACAAACCACGTTCCCCATTTCTGGCGTCTATTTGTTCAAAGCGTCGTTCAATCTTGACAATGTGCTGGTGCATAATCATCGCCACACGGCGCAAGGCATCCCGGAAATTTGGTCTCTGCAGTGTCCCCATAGGAGTTGCCATGGTCTGGACAGGAGTTCGCTTTTCGGCTTCCTTGTATTTGATGCTTTTCTTTCCAATTCGTGGAGTATATGCATCCGACGAAGGTCGAAACATTTCTACTTGCTTTTTAGATCGAAGTGATCTCCTATCGTAGGACACCCGCTTCTTCCTATCGCTCTTTCCGGACTTCTCGGTCCTGCGAAAATTGGACGGCTTTGATGTATTGTCACTGTTTTTTTCCGTGTCGGCATTCTTGGCATTATCCCCCTCTCCTTTCTTACTTTCATTCTCCGACTTTTCAAGTTTGTCCCGTTTGGGTTTGGAGCTTTTGTTGCCTTTTCGAACCGTGATTGCTGAATCGGATCCGTTCATATTCAAATGTGTCGCCCCAAAGCGTGAAGTAGAATTCGTTCTGTTCGCCTCGGGGCTGATCAAAGAGGGCCGGAACCATGTCTCATCGGAACTAGTTGTCGAAACAGGAGGAAGCAGCTTGGGCACGCCGACTGCTGCAGAAAGCCGTTTCGATAAACTTCCAAAGGACGCTGGATTCGAGCTCTCCAAGGATCCAATCGCGCTGTAAAGGAGCGGTCGCGGGACAGAATTGGAAGGGGTGCTCCCTCGGCTGCCCAAAGATCCATTCCCAGACACGGATTCCAAAGGTGTTTGTCTTCCAGAGCTATCCAAAGAATGGTTGCTGGACCTAGTATTCATACTATTCGCCATAACGACGCCGTTCGGCATATACAAAGATATGGGAGCCGTAAACTGTACCTGGCCATCATCACGGTCTTGCTTGGATAATATATCCGAATCGCCGTTGAACCAGTCATCGCTGCTGGGTGATTTGGCGTGTGGAGAATTCATTGTTGGCGTTTTCAAGCCATCGTCAAAATGAGTCCCAAAAACTTCTTCCAGAGAATGACTAGAAGTTTGCCCTGGAGACATTGCATTGGCAGCATAATTTCTACTCCTTGAATATTCGTTGAAATCTTGATCCACCGCACCAAGTTTTGCCTCTGAATTTGGCATGGCAGAATAGTTGTCAGCCATTAATTGAGTACCCTCTCCCTGCACTGATGGTGGGAGGTGATAGGTTCTGATATCGCTTTTTCGTTTTGTTGTTGTAACTTGAAGAGTTGTCGACATTCTTTTTTACTCTATGAGCTGTTGCAACATGGCCAGGTCCGACGGATTCGATGGGAGTTCGAACACTGGTATATAAGTTTAGTTGGTTTTAGGTCAACTTCCACCTTCTGGTCAGCATGTGAAGGGATGCTTCTTTTTCCCTTTCTCATCGAAAGGTGAAACCGTTTTCAAAGATTTTCGCACAACTCGCTCGGAGTTGGATGGACAGCTTTCTCTGCCTTCTCCAACGCAGGGCGAAGACGCGCGTGGCGCAGTACATGGGTTATGTGATCCTACGTAGATTCAATCGTGACCAACATCCAGGCGATTGTAGAGAAGACTGAAATTGCAACGAATCTATAAAAATAAGGCCTAACAAAAAGCCAGCACCAGAAGGACAAGCCGCATATGTCGTAGCTTCGTGGTAGTGTCGCTACGACAAAGTGGCCATGTTCCAGCGTTAAAAACTTACCAAGAGACACATACTGTAACACAGGTAGAACTGATGCTATAACCGTGACACTTGTCTTCTTACGGGACTCAATTCAAAGGATTGGAACGGGGGACCACAGACGATGAATATTCGGGGATATTTTAGAAAGGTCTCCCCATAATATGTTTTCAAAACCTCTAGCAGAGGACACTGGACCAGAACTTCGACAACGAAATTCGAATGATTGAAGATAGCAGGAAACAAACCATTTTAGTAGCTCAGAAATACAATACTGTCACAAAAGGTCTTACGCGCCATACTAAATGTTTCAAGCACCCAAAGGCAGGACAGTGTAGTCGTTGTAGGAAAGAATGCGAACTTTCAAAGTCTTATGGATCACAGCGGCGCTTGGATTGGCAGCCGCAGAAAGAGGCTATCTCTATTGGAACGCCAAGGACGACCATTCAGTCCAAGAATACACGGGAGAGGAAGGTCGCTTTATGGACTCGACCAATCCTCGTGTGGTGGAATTCTACAGCCCATCCTGCGTAAGTTATCAAGGCGTTGCTTTTGTCTTGTTTCGTTTGACCACAGTATTGGAAACTCAGCGTTTGGATCCATTCGCAGTCAGCATGCATAGAATTCATGCCAGAATATATCCTGCTAGCCGATACAACAACACTGCGGTTTGAAGAAATTGAGTTCTTTGCTGTATCTTGTGACGACCACCTCGACGTGTGTCGTGATTTCGGGATAGATATCTTTCCGGCTTTGAAAGTGTTTCCAGCCAACGGCGATGGTGAAGGGATAGATATTACGGATTATGAGATGGGTTATACGGTTGAATTGATTGCTTCCAAGTTGGGGCTTCTGTCAGTAACTGAGGATAAAAAGCTGCAAGAACGGCCAGAATTCACTGAATCCCCTACCTATATGGAAGCCGAATCAACTGGAGCAGAAGGATCAGACAAAGACTACAGTGTTGACGACGATCAGGACTCAAAATACGCTGATATTAGTAATAGGGATGAAGATTCGGACGAGGGCAGCGCGGCAAGGGAAGACCAGAACGGGCACAAATTCAGTGGTGAAATGGGTAACAGCAAGGATGAAATGGACCAGGGTGGCGGAGACACCTATAAAACTAGTGCCGAAGCCTCAGCTGATGCAGATGGCACCGCCAACAGCCGCCAAAGCAAGGGCATCTTTGACATGGCTGGAATAGGCGCAAATTCAGACTTTTCTGAAAGCAGAGGGGACAGCGACGGATCTCCTAAGATTTCAGCAGGCAATGCAACGTTCGCGAGAAGGGAAAAAAGGGACCTGGATCGATTCAGAGAGCATATGAAAAAGAAAAATGCGAGAAGAAAAGGGCTTAGGGTGCTTCTGAAGGATATGTGGAAAAGACGGGGGGTGGGAAGAGAAGCTGCAGATCCTGAAGAAATGACGAAGGGGATGAAAATGAACACGCCTGGTACAGAAGAGTTCATAAGTCGCCGAAAGTCGTTGATGGAACGCTTGGATAGAGCGAAGAGGAGCGGAATGAGACTCATGAAGCCTTTCCGGTCCACAGGATACAATTCTGTTTCGGAACTAGAGTCGCTGCCATATCACAAGGACATCCGAAGACGCAGTCGGTTTGGTTTGCTGAATGCTTTCTCAAGAATGTCAGAAGAAGAACGGTTGATACTTGATGTAACAAATGCCTTTCACTTTGGATTGAAAACGGGCCTGTTCCGGAAAAATGACCAGCTGTCACAGCCCCAACTTGTTGCTTTCAGGAAGTACCTTGAACTATTGAGTGTTTCGTTGCCACCTGAGTGGCGGCTTCATAGGTTGATCAGCGATCTCAGGAAAAATGTTGAACAGGTAGCTCGAGGTCGAGAAAACTTGCACCACGTGTTGGAGAAGTATCCTATCCAAAATGGCTGGAGCAAGGACTGTCACTCTGGGGGATTTGCTTGCGGACTTTGGAGACTATTGCACACTGTGACAGTCGGAGTGGCAGAGCACAGAGGCGGGTTGAACTTGATTGAATCTGAACTGATTATCCCGTCGTCAAAGACTTTCTCACCCATGGAAGCTGCGGAAACCATCCGAGATTATTTAGACCACTTTTTCACCTGTGGCCCTTGTAGAGATGAGTTTATCGAGAATTATGACAACTGTAAGAACAATCGGAGGTGCGCTAGGTTGACGAATGACGTAAAGTCTTCATCCATTGCCGATTGGAAGGAACTGGCAACGTGGCTGTGGGAAGTTCACAACGAGGTATCTGTGAGAATCGTACACACTCGTGCAAAGAGAATGTATGCTGGTCTGCCTTCCAGCAAAGAGGTAGTTGTTCCAATTGCTGACGAGATCAAAGCTCTATGGCCTCAATACAATGACTGCGTCCGTTGCCTCAACGAAGATGGAAGATGGGACGAGGCAGAAATCTTCAACTATCTCGAGAAGAAGTATTGGTGAGTACTAGAATACGCGCAACGGTGGTCCTTCGAACCTACCATACTAAAATGCACTCTTTGTTCGCTTGCTCATCCCATCTGTTCCTGCTTCAAAGGCATGGCTCTGACGTCGATCCAAAGTATGATCGATTGCTAGAGATAGAAGGTGAAGGGAAGTCTGCAAGCTTTATCTTCGCATTGATTGCTCTGTCATTGATAATTTACCTTGCCTATCAGCTATTCAACATAAAAGGTGGCATGATTCAAAGATCACTGCAACAAGCGAAGCATTTGTCTTTACCATCCAACTGGCTCGAGAAGAATTCAAGGCTCAAAGACTAGGAGCTAGTTGGTAGGACATCAGAGCACCAAACATTGTTTTGCGCATTTACATTTTAGCTAGCAACTTACTCAGCATCTAGGGTTGCTTATTTTCGTCATCGATCTGGCATTGGTTCAAGCTCTAGCTAGGATTTGTCGACTAGAATACTGAAGAGGCATTGGTTCAAGCTCTAGCTAGGATTTGTCGACTAGAATACTGAAGAGGCCGTTCCCTTAATGGGACGTCCCAGAAGTGTCGTAGCGACAACACCACCGCCGAACTCCAATATATACGTGTGGCATTTTTCCTCCCTGCCGTCTACGTGATCACAATCATGGTCGGTTTGTGAACGGTTATTGTTGCTTCCGCTCAATTTCGAACACTGGAACTTCACTGGCGCAGCATATAAGTGAGCCAGAAAAACACATTCTCTCCATTGAGGAATGTTGACGCTTAAAGCATCCAAGAAACATCGTGTTCTTACATCCTTCGTTGTTGCAATGTCGACGGCTGCAGTATCCGGAGGAAAAACTGTTTTTCTGATTCGTCATGCTGAATCGGATGAAAACAGGCGGACTGCTTCTTTGAAGAAGAGCTTAATGGGTCTGGGAAGGGCAACCCTCCCAACTCGGGCCGACATGACAGCAATCAAGGAGCTTCTCAACATTCCGGCTCAGGTTGACTCTAACGTCAGTGAATCTGGGAACCAACAGATTATGCTCATGCGAGAGAAGCTAAAGCAGGACAACTTCATGGTTTCCGCCGACATCAAGTTGGTCGTCCATTCACCATTGATAAGGGCGAGAGAAACAAGTGCAGGCATGCTTGGTTGTGTGACACCAGACACAAAGCTTGCTCCCGTGGAACGAGTCGTCGAGACAGCGCTGTTGTCAGAAATGTCACCTTATGAGTGGACACCAATGTACCGCGGACAGTTCAAGAGACGGGTTGCCGAGTTTGAGAAATGGTTGTCAGAGCAGCCCGAAGATAGCATTGCGATCGTCGGTCACAGTGAATTTTTCAAATCAATGCTGGGGCTAGACTTTAAGTTTGCAAATTGTGATGTGTGGCAATTGACATTCAATCAGTCGGCAGCTTTTCCGGACGAGACACAAGGTGTACTGGAGAAGAAGGCGAAGAGAACGAAGAGAAAGAGCAAACTGAGCGGCGGTTATAATGACGGAGTGGTGGAGGTATATGATTCTTTGCCGCCGCAATGGTCTGATCTGAAGAAAATATATACTGCAAAAAAAATATAAAGCCATTCACTCGGTGTTGAATAGCATTTTTGAAAGATAGACATCCTAACCGAAGTCGGCATCCTCATGCCCAATAATATGCTAATTGGTGGATTTAGTTATAACATACAGTAATTGGAATTTTATGGGATGTAGTTGCGATACTGCCTCGACTTCTCTTGGTTGGGGCTTGTCACAGCGTCACGGCTGTTTTGTGTCGTTCGTACGTCGTTAGCCCGGGAGTTTTTCATGGTAAATGCCGGCTGATCACACAACTCTAGTCGTTACAATAGCTCCAGCATCAAAGCACTTCGTCTAAGATGTTAAGCGGTGTCAAAATTGGAAAGAAGAAGGCGAAGACTAAGAAATCTTTGTTGAAGGAGCCACCCGAACATTCTCTAAAACAAGTGAATCCCATATCGAATACCGACAGCAACGACAATTTGGCAGTGGCTGAAAAGCTGCGGCGGTCTCTAGCTTCTGGAGATACCAGAATTCTCGAAGAAAGATCTGCTTCCCGACCACTCGATATGATAGGCAAGCGTGAAGTTGTTTCGGGGAACAGTGGTCACTCTGGAAATTCTGTGGTCGTGGTGAAGTCAACTGCCGCACAGAAAGCGGAAGAAGATATGACAGCTGCAGAATTAGCAATGGAGGAGCGAAAATCCTCCATGTCTTTGGACGAACAGATGATTCGAAATGCAGTTCGGGTTGGAAAGAAGAGGCGAAGAACTGGGGGAAATGACGATAGCGACGAGGAATTGGAGAGAATGAAACGACTACTGCCCCATTCTTCGAACAAGAGTGAAAAGTCTGCTGGAAAAGCGATGCACCGCGAACAGCACCGCCAGGTCGACCAACATTTCCAACAAGAAAAAGTTACTTCCAAGTGTGCTTGGTGGGTTGAATCAAGGTCATTCTCTAAGCATAGGCTTTTGGCGCTAGGAAACCATGTATCGCTAGTGATGGCTCCACCGAACAGTTCGTTGGTTCCGGGGCATCACTTTTACATGGTCCCGATCAAGCATGCTTCCTCATTTGTGGAGTGCGACGATGATTCTGTTTGGGACGAAGTTCGACGATTCCATACAGCGTTAAGCAATATGTATGCTGCAAAAAGAAAAGGAATAATAATGTGCGAAACTGTACTACCCAACAAGAGCTTTTGGCAAACGAAAATGGATGTCATTGCCGTTCCTTTCTCCGTGTTACAGGATGCACCCATGTTTTTCAAGTCTTCCATGGTGGAACAAAGTGAAGAGTGGGGAACTCACAACAAGGTAATGCAAGTGCGCAGCACGAAGCCTTTGAAGAGCGTGGTTCCAAAACGAGGGTTTCCTTATTTTTATGTGGAATGGGGAAATGTGTCGACATCCCAAAACACAGGTTATGTTCAACTTATTGAGGCATCTGGCTTTCGACATGACTTTGGAATAGATACGTTGTCGTCGATGATGGATCTTGATCCAATTCGGTTCAATAGAAAGAAGCAATTCTCGCATGAAGAGGAACGACAGAACATTGCATCTTTTCTGGAATCTTGGAAAAAGGTGGATTGGACAACCCAGCTTGATTAATTATTTGTCTGCAGCCAGCATTCTGGTAATATCTAGGATTCTTTGCTATTGAACTGCTAATGCCAGTGTCGCGTTGGGTAGAACGACTGCTCTGACCGATTCGACTGCTAGATTTAGGTGCATCCCAAAAGGTGGAAAACATCAGAATAGCTGTGCTGGGTGTATGATCGCAGGGTATGCCCAAAGTTGAGCTGCAAATCTTATAATAAGCAATTAAGACAATCTACAGAGAGAGTATTCTGAATGCGATTTTGGGCCTAGCGAAAAGGAACACTATATTCCTAAGGGGGTTCGTAGACTGACATTGAAATTGAAAATTTGTACCCCGCATGTTTTCAC
>JAAMXS010003067.1:0-15573 GCA_019693525.1 Cylindrotheca fusiformis | reverse complement strand
CATAAGAGTCACCTCATTCTTGTTGTTGAAAAAGTGTTTGGCACGGCAATGATATCCGTGACTTTCGGCCACATTTATAGCATGATCCAGATCGTCGAACGCCGGTTTCTCTCCTTGAAACTTCATCGTAATGATCATATACCGTGCCCAGTGTCCACCACACCATCGTTCGAGCAGATCTAGGACACGTTCGGGGTAGGCTATCACATCAGATACCATCCACATGTGTTCCGGAGCCACGCCATCTTCTTGTTTGCTACTACTACTAGGCAATGAAGAAAGACTATTGCTGGTGCTGGTGCTGGTGCTGGTGCTGGTGCTGAAAGGAGAAAAAGCAAATGCATCGCCCTTGACAAACTCCACCATCGGATCGTTCATCAAGGTTGGGTCCAACTGATTGCTGCGATCGACAGCAACCACACGGCAACCCAATCGGCGCACCAGCACAGATGTCCAACCTCCTGGACACGCTCCCAAATCCACAACGACCGCAGAAGAAGAAGAAGAAGCTTGAAATGGTGCCGGTCGAATCCGCATGCATTCCAATGCTTCCATGAGCTTCCGATACGCCGAGCTTGGCATTCTTTCTGTAATGTCCACCTTGCTCATTCCCAGTGGCGTTTGCCAGTTGGGCCAAACATTGTTCTTTCCAGGTCCAATGTGCGTGCTCTGGGTGAGACTGGCCACGGCCACATCAGGTGCCATGAGCAATACTTGGAGGACCCATCGTTCCTCGTCCATCAAAGACGAAGAAGATTCGGATGATGTGGACTTGTTTCGGGCCGCCTCAAATCCCTTTTTCAGCATGATGCTCAATTCGTTTGCCACTCTCTGCGAACGATTCAACATGACAGGGTTGTTTTGGCCTTTGCACATTCCTGGAACGAGACCATGGATTGCCAAACTACCCCGTGGGGCAAGGCGCAATAGAGCACGAGCTTGATGACATCTGGAGGAATCATCTTTCATTTCTTCCGACCCCAAAAGAGCGGCATGGACAGCTTTGGCTAGACCTTTGATGGATTCCGCCTGTACGACAACTGCTTCTGGTATACTTTGGAGTGCATAGACTGGATCGTAGTGCTTTGGAAGTGTTGCTGTTGTGGTTCCGCCACCAGATGGGTCGTCGACTCGCACTAGTCCAGGTGATGGCGACTGTAAGACAATACTTTTCTTCGCGCTGCTACTACTGCTTGACACTTTGCGTCGGATTTCTTCCATTAGGGTTTCTTCATACGTGTGTCGACATGTAAAATACGTGGGCCATGGACCATTGGGATCTGTTGGCGGCGGGGGAATACACTCCAACTTTGATGTTGATGAGGCTCCGCCTACCCTGGAGGAGGATGCGCCATCAAAGGTTCTCGTCTTGGAGGATCCATTTCTCTGGAGTTTCCCTCGTTCCGCTGGCCTTCGTGATGAAGGATCACGACGACTGGTGTTGGGCTCCACTCTTTTCTTACCAGCGCTATTATACCGATTTCTTCCCTTTTTCATCACAGGGACGTCTTCCGTTTCCAGATTGTCCACCCGTCTACCGACACTACGTCCATTGGACGTGCTGCCATTGGCATTCCTGCTCCGACGGGAAGAACTTGCAGCGAGCAGGCAAACGGCTAGTCTTAAAACAGACAGAGCCACCATTTCAGAACGTTCGGATATTTAGAGAACGTGGGCAAAAACGAGTGTGGTGACATCATATATCATTTCCTAACGAGAAACAATACGGATGGATCAAAACTACTGTTGTGAGGACAACAAATCGAAGTGTTGTTGGCGATTATGGATCGTCGATTGAGTCGAAGATGTCACAGCGGCGGAGTCATATGAGTCATCTCATTGAAAGTACTGTACTCTTTGTTTGCAAAAAACATGAACAAGAAAGGAAGTGGCAAACGTGCGAGTACCGAAGGGCTTATGCAAGGAGCCGAGAAATGACTGAAAACAAGAAGACATGAGGTTAGCTCATTCTTTGTCTGGAACTCGTACAATCGACTATCTGTGAATAGTGTTATCCTATTTGATCTCTCACCAGCCAGGGGCTTGGACAGACAGGAAGGGCACCGACGAAGCAACAAGACATGATAATACTAGCTCAATATTTCTCTATTGTTTTACTAAGACTCTTAAGAATCGACTATCCTACTAGATCTCTGATCAATCCTGACAAGTATCTTGAAAGGAGAATAGATCTACTGCCGCTGCTCCGAAGCTTCCTAATAGTTGGGATCGATGTTTGGACCTAATATTGCCTTCATCCCACCTTGTTTCATGGATAAAATTGAAGGGCCGCATCAGCGAGTCGACTTGAACAAGAGAAAGTCTTCTTGAGGTGTCGGCAGAAAACTTCTTCAACTGTTGATTCGTCGCTTGTTTTTCGTTGGGACGATGTGGTGCTCGTGTGCGATAGAGGAACTGAGGCAGCCAAAGTATTCTTGGTTCTCTAAGGAGTTCGTTCCATTCGCAACACAAACATTTGCCACACGAGGGCGTCCAGAGCACTTGCTTCAAGAGCACCACCCATTGCAGCTTCCTTTTCGAAAATCCATATGCAGAAAAGCAAGGTCGGAACTCATCGTATATCTCTCTCTTTCGTGATTTCGATTGAACCCGATAAGTTGCAGACGAAGGAAGACATGTTGCGAATGTCAAACAGTTCGGGCATCTGGTCAGATGAAAACATTCTGGGACTACAGTGAATGATTCTCCAACAGGCAGATATCATCTCGAAGCAGCCTTCTCTATCGGAGTGTTTGCAACGGATTCGGATCGTCGGCACGCAGTTGTCTCAAGACCCGAAAGAACACTGCGTACAACGCGTACCAAAGGTAGCTAAAATATCACCCCCAAGTAAAGTGCTCATGGGGGAGGCAAACCTTGTCGTTTCCATTTTCGCAGCAGAAAAAATAACATGACTATCACGGTTTCAATGAAATGAAGGGTCAGAAAGTTGAAAGAGATCTGAGTCATGATATCGTTGGTGGTTGCAGGGTCTCCCGGAAACACAGAGTCAAGAATTGTGGTCGCGTTCGCTGTGGTATTGAGAATACCCCTTGTATATGCCACCGCGATATCTCCCATTTCCTCCTGTTGGCTCAGAACTCTAGTTACTCTAGGCCTGGGTAGAGTCTTGTTCATTTGCCGTGCATGAAAGCGTTTAGCATGGACGGCAGGCGCTGTCTTAATGCAGTTCAGCTTGTTTGCCAGCTTTTGCAATAGCAACATACTAGATTCGTCTCCGACTTCCCTCTTGGAACGATCTTCATGGAACGAGTAGTGTAGCATTTCCCTGGCCCAATCCATGTAGTAAATCTTTGCTTGTTTGACTCGCTGAAGTTCTTGTATTGTAATCCTTGCCTGCTGGTTGGCAGTGTACACGAGATAGTTGGTATTGATGGATTCTTCATCAGTAGATGGAATGGACCATTCACAGCTTTGACACCAGCTAAAGGAACGCCAAATAATCTTTATGGACGGTGGCGTGCTCTCATATAGGCCCCAGAGTGTTTCATTCACTAAGAGTCGTGTATGATGTGGACTTTCGGGTGTGCTGGTGACTTGCAAGCCGTCCAGGCCCATGATAGCAATGGATGCAGAATTGCTATATCTCCCTAATACATCCGCAAAACGCTTGTTCAAAGTCGTGGGCCAATGGTCCTTGTCGTCCTTGCGAAAGAGGGACGATGCTCTAGTGTCGACGCTTTCAAATCTGGCAAGAACAGTCTGGCTCGGTGTCTCTAGCCTTTTCCGTATTCTCCCTCGGCCCTGTTTAGTGTTCTTCTTACTCGTTTCTACTAATAGTTTGTTGAGTTTAGCGTTTGCCTGGCTTTGCCATGAATCACCAAGAAAGAGCAATTGCTCGTGATGAAAAGCAGCGACTATCCGATCAGACTGCGGGCATAGTTCGTGCTGTGGCACAGAACGAGCCGATGGGTGCTGTCCGCAGTCATCGTTTACGGAAAGCTCAGGTTGGCCTACGAGATATTCAATCTCTCCCATGCTATTGAGACTGGGCATATCGTTGTTTTCGCCTCTGTCTGTCAGAGGATTCTTCGGCCTACCCTTCCCATTGTGTTGTTTCTCGATTGTTATCGTTTCAGATGACGGAGTTGTGAATTTGGCACTTTCACGCAAAAAAGCTGGACATCGCCAAAAAAGTTAGCCTAAAACTGATGTCACAGTCGCCTAGTCGGTTTAGTCAATCGCTGGGAAGACTGACCAAGACAAGACCTATGGTATGGCCAAACCCATCCATGCTGCTTCTGGACTGACTTGCTGCTAGATCACAAGAGGACAGAAGAATACGGAAAGGTTGATAAAGGATGTTACATTCAGCTTCCCACTATTGACTTTTTCCTTGCAGTATAACGCTTTGGGGGCAATCGTTTTTATTCCGAGGGTGGCAGCCAATCACATCTCATTCCATTCTAGCCAATGAGAATTAAGTCGGATGACTCATCCTTTTGAAACACGAACAAATCCACATTTGATGCATCATCATCATCCCATCATCGCACACATCAGTATGACCCCAACAAGCTTCGGCTAAGACTTACGTACTCAATGGACGAAATGTTGAGGCTGCTATCCTCTCTCTTCGTCATCATACTTCTAAGTTTCGTGGAGCCTGCAAATGCCTTCACTCCACACATCCATAGCTTCCAGAACTCAATTCTTCCAACATCTGCCCCAACAACTTCGACTACGGCTCTCAGCGCAGTACCATCTGCATCTAAACGAGCCCGACGGAACGAGCTTTTGGCGCGGAATGGACCCTTCTTCAAACTAAATCGAATGCAAGGACAAGTTGAACTTGGGTCTTCTGCCAAGTTAGTAACGCGATTGGATAATTCTGAGAATTTGGATGCCATTTCCGAGTTCCTCTCCGATGGTCAAGGGCTGGCCATGTCGATTTGGGATGAAAAACTGATGAAAGATTTGGGAAACAGTATTTATAGATTGCAAACAATGAAACTGCAATTTGTTACAATTCAGCTTGCTCCCAGAGTCGATATGAAAATGTGGACTGAACTGGAAGCTTCCAACAAAAATCTACCTCTCTTCTCGTTGCAATCCGTCGATTTTGATCCCAACATTCAACTCCTGCCAGGAGTCGGCGTTCCCGCGTCATCGTTGGGCATTCATATTGAAGTCGAAGGCGAACTTCGGCCGACTGCAGATGGAAAGGGTGTGGAAGGAAAGATCTCCTTTGCCACCAGTGGAATCCTCCCACCTCCAATGAGATTGTTGCCAGAAGGAGCTTTAAAGATGGCGAGTGACACCATTAATGAGACCATTGTAAAATTTGCAATTCAAAGTTTTGAATCTGGGGCGAGGAAAAAGTACACGGAGTTCCGATTAGCCAAGAAGCAACAGAAGGGCTAGTGTGAATCAGGAGACGATGCAACCGTGGTTCGTGGAACTCATCTCTGGTTGGTGAATCTGAGGAAGGGGAACTGGTTCCCCGTGGTCGATATTGTAGATAAGCACACGAGAAAACTCATCAACTTTTGGCTTATTCTAAGGGTAACAATTAGGTATCAATGTCATCTGTGCTCATTCGATGCGGAGCGAACTGTGGGGGTGGTCGTTTCCCACATCGTCGAAATAGATAGGCTACTTCAATGTCCTTGGTAAGGGGGATGATAATATCACGGTAGACGCTCTCCACTGTGGACGGACAAACCTTGTCATAGAGAGCATCGTCGTCGCCCATCGCTTCAATGGCCCCGACCACTGCGGCAGCGGCGGCAGCAGCTACAATGGACGCATTTTCTTTCGAGGTAGATAGTGGAGGCATGTCCGCCAAAAGCGGTTCCCTACCATACGTGGCAGCCTTGAGCCTAGCCCTTCTCACAACCTTTGCTTCGACAGCTTCATTCGTCAACAGCTTCATAACGCCGTCGGCATCACCAGCATCCACTAGTTTCTGATAGCCTTCTGGATCCGCCAAGTACTTGGATTCTGCAACAAACTTTCCATAGTGAACTCGTTTGGACAAGGCTTGTAGCAGAGCGACGTCGCACAAAACCGTCGACCCATGTTGTTCGTCATCTCCAGGAATTGTCACGGATGGCACAATCACATCAATGTATTTCTTCAACAGAATTTCATTAAAATTCACATCGCTTGCACCACCAATGTTTGACAAAAGATTCGGAAACTCCAACTCGTCCAAGATCTTCTGAGCAGGCAAGCGGTCTGGAAAGAAAGCGTTTTCTTCAGGTGATGTGTAACGACGCACGGCAAAGTGAAGTGCTTCGGTTCCTACGAGCATGTACTCTAGGAAAGACAAAGTTGCATCTCCGTGTTCGGGTACTATACTACCGGGAGGGACTCCTAGGTTCTCTTTCTTGGTATAGACGGCAGCGTTGTGTCGGTATTGGGCTCGTTCGATGAGGGCGAAAATTATTGTTTCTTCTTGCCGAATCAAAGTGGAGCGAATGGAATCCAAGGACAGAACATCTGATGTCGTAACTTTGTCTGTAGAACTAGCAGCAGCATTATGATTGACCGAAGTCGCACCTAGTCGGCCACGCCATGATGGCGCTGTTGTTTGTGAAGGCGACGCTTTCGAAAACGGTGATGCAAAGGCCTGGCAAGAAGCACTCATGCAAACAAGGGCCAAAACAAAATTCTTGAAAATTTCTCGTGCCAAAATCATGGGGCGATCCTTGACAGTGCCTTCAATACGTCGAAGCTCCAATGGAGGGCCCAAACGATGTCGGATGGTGTCCTTGTTTGGATCATCTTCGTGCTGCAAAGTCGACACCAACAATTCAAAACGTCACGGTTTAAAAAGAGTCCACACGGATGACGGACTCCGTCGTCCTGACAACGGAAAGACTGTGCGACATAGATGCGACAGAGCTAGCAACGACAACCAAAAGATCGAATTCTAACTAACGGAAAACAATTGGAGACGAGCAACAACAACTATGAGGCGGCACTCTAAACGATTCAACAGGCAAGGAAGGGAGGAGCACCAATACACACCCCTCCGTTGTGAGAAGGAGGGAGGGGAGGTCAGCATGCAGCAACCGGAACGCGTGCTTTGCCAGGGGACACTAGACTCATTTCTAGGAATAAAACGAAAACGTCAGACTGCCATCACGAGCTTCTTGAAACCGAAGAAAGAAATGAGAATCGAAACAGACGAAGAATCCCAGTCTCGCTGCCAAGAAAATGATGACGAGTCCATGATAAGCTCTCAAAGTGATGAAAGTACTCCTCAGAGAGTGGATCAAGCAGGCAATGTGGGACTATCAACTATCTCGGTGAAACTAGAGCCAAAGGTATCTCGGAAGCAATCTAACAAGAAACGAACTCTCGATCTCCGGTACCCAGATCAAGTTGTCTCTTCAAGGGGCTACGAAGATGGCCAGAAATACGTAGGCAAGCGCATTGCCAAGGCATTCGAAAGACAACTCAGTGGAAACACAATTCCTGCAATTCACTACGGTACGGTATCAAGGGCAACGAGGAGTTTAGAGCCGCGTCTGTGGCACATCCAGTATGATGACGGCGACGAAGAAGAAATGGAAGAACATGAAATAACTTCCTCGCTCACGTTATATCAACTGTTCGAGCGATATGATCGAATGACAACGACACCGACGAAAAGCGAGAACGGCGAACATCGTCAAGTTTTCTCCCCGAAGCAAAAGCGAATGCGCTATATGGAAGATTTGACAAGGAGAATGAAACTGCAAGATTTGACGTGATGGGAAATGACACCCAAGACTGAAATCTAATGTGAGGATATCAGAGGCATGTTTACATGCTTCGCTCAGTGCAGGCAACGCTGTCAAGATGAAAGTGAAGAAGAGAAGCGTTTGCATGGGAAGCTCGCCTGCAGAGCTATGTCTTCTTTTAGCTCTCGAATCAATGAATGCCTCATGATCCCCTCAATTTTCGATTGGTTAATCCGTCAGATGATTTGTGCCGAAACTTCCAAAATGGGAAGATGAGTTGTATTGTAGAACCATAGGCACTACCTACCATGTGCCGATTTTTTTAAAACACAGTATTCGACGAATAAGCAGTTTCTTCTCAAGGTGCATTGCCATCTTCAGCAGATCCCCCGTTTCTGAGCACTGCGAAGAATTAGCCTTTTGGGTTCCTTCTTCGATTGTCTTGCGTCATCGAATGGCCTATACGAGACTACAGTACCAGACATACGTACACATCTTGACTCAGTACTGATGTGGTGAAATCCCATTTAGACGAAAGAGAAGCCAAGTTGACAAATCAATTGGATCGATGACAGATGACACCAACGAAGATCTACATTCTCTGATCCGAAGTATCAAGTTGCATCAAATACTGGCAAATCCAACTCATCACACTAAGTCTCCAGAGTAGAACCATGATCCGCATCATTCTTGCCGTCCTCCTTCTGGTTCAAATCAATGCATTTGTTCCTGCTCGTCAGAGCTCATTTAGCCCAGCGATCAGCATCAAAGGTGCTCAACCACCTTCAGTTGCATACAAAGCATCATTCACGCTCCATATGTCTGAAGAAGAGAAGAAGCCTACAGTTTCTGCCGACGGAACCTTCTACGATGATGAATTGGACTCTGCCCCCAAGAAAGAAGGCCTCTCTGAAACGATGAGGGAGCGACTTGTCCGGGAAGCATCAACTGGTCTCGACGCGGACAAAAAGCAGCCCAACGTCATCTTGTATATCTCTATTGCAGTTGCTATTTTGGTCATTCTTGGTGGCCAAGGCATCTTTTACTAGGCGATGAATCCCCATGTACACAGGATGGATAGATCGATGGACATTACCAAGTGGAAGCAAATGGAACCCTTGAAGAGCTCTGCCCTTGCGCGTCCCATTTTTTCTTGGCATAGATTACAGTTTATTATCTGTCAAACGAATACTCCTAGATGGTATAGCCAGAAAACTAAGCATAATCATAGGCTATAGTGGAGTTCTTATCTTCCCAAAATAATGTTTCCCACATCCGAGAAAGTTGTAGAAGCAGTAATGAGTAGCAGGAAGAAGACTGCTGCACTTGTGAGCCCCTCCTGAAGTCGCTGATTGACTTTCCGTCCTGTCACAGCTTCGGCAAGGACAAATAGCAGCTGTCCGCCATCCAAAGCTGGTATAGGCAAAGCATTGACAACCCCCAGGTTCACCGAAAGGGCAGCTGCAAACAACAAGACACTAGTTGCGTCTTGCGTTGAGACCACTTGCGTACCAGACTTAATCAGTCCAACGGGTCCGGAAAGACCTTGTCCGGGAGGGGCGCCCTTGCCAGAAAACATTGCAAAAAATAAACTTGCAAATCCGTCCAATGTTTGTGTTGTGATACTCTTCAAATAGCGGAAAGCGAGCTTGGATGCCTCAATGGGATTGTTGCTTTGGATTTTCTCTGTCTTTACATAGTTTGGGCTCAGGAATACACCGATTGCTTGGGGCGATGCCTCTCCATTGCGCTTGGGCGTGATTGCTACGTTCTCTACTGAATCCTTCCCTTCACGTTTGACCGCCAATGTCACGCTTTCACCATCCTTGGTATCTCTGATAGCAGTAATTGTCTCCGATACTTGCTTCTGTGCAGCGACAATTCCGCTCTTCTTGGACATTGCGATCACATTTCCTGCAATAGTGGAAAGAAAAAGTAAGAAAACATCTGGAATGTTGTGAGATCCTGACACGGAAAAACGCTAACCATTTATCCCCACAATGACGTCGCCCTTATTAAGGGTTCCCTCAGATGGTCCATTTCTGGTAGGAGCTTGACTAACAACAACCCCATTGTCGAAGACAGGTTGTGGAAGACCATTCCCAAGAGGACCGATTTCACCGAAGTAAATGAGAAATGACAGAATCAAGTTGAAAACGACACCACCACTGAGCACTACCGCCCGTTGCACCCATGGACGATTTTGCAATAGATTTGGATCATCGTAGTAGTCAATCTCGAAGTCTTCTGGGTCTTCGGTTGGCTTGGAACCTTTGTTCTTGCCTCCTAGTATTGTCCACCACCGTCGTTTCTCATTTCTTTGTGGAGTTTGCCCCGCCTCTTTACGTTGCTTACGTCTACGGTCATCCCAGATTCCAAATGTAGCTGCGTTGAGTAAGTCCTCCTTCCATGTCCATCCTTCTTCTTCCCGTCGCCGTTGGAAAGCCTCGTATGCCAATCTGGATTTTTCTTCAGCTGCTTCCGCGTCGTAATTCTCTGGAAACCGAACGAACCCTCCCAATGGTAGGGCCCTCACGTTGAATTCGTTTCCAAGTGCTTCAAATCCTACCAGTTTGGGTCCAAAACCAACCGAAAACTCTTCTACCGATATGTTGAATGATCGGGCTGCCAAATAATGCCCTGCCTCGTGAACAACAACAATTGTGGCGAGGACGGAGATTGCTCCCAATGGGGAAGAAGTCAACGCAGTCAACGGAGAAGCTTTTAGGTGCGTTCTCGATTTTCCATGTTGGCGATAAGCATTTAAGTATGCGGATTTTCTGCCACAAACGTCACCTGTACAAAAAGGACTGGTCCTGCTGGATGATGAAGAGGACGTTTGAAAAGCTTGATTTTTCGGAAACAATGCAATTGACAGCAGCGTAAAACCACTGCTGAAAAGAAGAGAGAATTTCATGATCCTGTCTGGCTCTTGATTACGCTACAATTATAGATGGAGAGCAAGTGTTAGGAGCCGACAGAGAGCGGACTGGTGATCTGTTTTTCATTACGTGGTGATGCAGATAGACTTCGGTGTGTGTGTGACACCACAAAAAAATCTGTGACATACTTTTTGGTGGCGCATTAGTATGCGGATACGCCGACGCAGCAGCGACACTCGTAAAAACTCTACGAGCTGAAAATATTTTTATTCATTCTTGAAGAACGAGAATAGTGGCAAATTGTTCTTTCGAGTACAACCATGGCGAAATGCAAAGATCAATCCCAAGCCTCGTCTTCATTGAAGGAATCAGACTTTTGAAAGGAGGTAATGTCAAGAGGTTATTGCCTAAGTTCTTGTTCTGCTTTGTCCGCAACCAGCAACTCCCACCAGCAATTGGTTGCACAGAAGGTACTACTCGAAATCCAGCATCACACCCACTAGAAATGCAGCAGCCCCCTTCTGAGAGATGTTGGTGCATTTGCTGTCCCAAAAATAGGTTTTCTCTTGATCCATTGACAATCTTTAAACAACTCGACACTTTCTTCTGAACTATAAGAACTTCCCTCCCTCATCTTGTTGCCAAAAGAAGAACCATGAGTGAATTAGCTTTTGGGAGCCCTCAGTCTGCAGAAGGTTGCGCATTTGTTGGCGGAAGAAGCCGACGCCCTAACGACGAGCATTATACCAAAAAAGAAATGGAGAAAAGCTCTTTGCAGCAAGAATCCGAAGACCATTGACGTGTAACCAGCTGTTGACAGAAGGCTTCTTTCCCTCAAATAAATATAAAAAGCTGGCTCCATCGTTTCGCCCTCCTCACCCTCAGCTGAATTGGCATGAAGAGCTCTTGAGCATGTGCCAGACGATGATGGAGCGGTTGTTGCAAGTGGGATTATGTTTGAATTGCATCTTTCTGGTTGCCTCTTTCCAACAAGGCCCCAAGACAACCAATGACGACCGATCAAGTGTTTCTTCACTACCTACTTTTTCGGTCGAGGCTGATACAGCTTCACATTCTACTGACAATATTACTCCGAATGAGTTCTTTCGGTATACCGAGCCTGGTGAAGTGAGCGTCGTCTCAATGAATATCTTGGCTCCCTCTTACAATTCCTTGTCGATCGATAGCTGGGATGAGCGAACGGAGTTTTTGAAACGAGACCGTGAAGAACGAGTACCACTTGCCATCCAAATGGCAAAACAACACAATGCGGATATATTATGTCTTCAGGAAGTGGAAGGTGGCACGAATGACCTGGAAGCAGCATTGAAAAGGTCACTGGAGGAGCCCCTGCAAATTGAAAATGAGCTTTTGAGTGGTTACGACATGTTCCTGTGGACGTCTCTGTTGCCCAAGAGAGAGGACAATGTGGTTGGAAATTGCATTGCTTGGAGATCATCACGCCATAGCCTTGCTGCTGTAGACTGTTTCAAGCGAGGCATGATTTGTCAGATGACGGAAGTTCATCCAAACGACAAGGGAGGCACATTCTGTGTCGCCAATGTCCATTTGCCTGCCAAACCATCCAATATCATGGGGCGTCTAAAGACAATATCCAAGACTATTCAGAAAATGTCTCGATACGATAAGAAAGAGAGGAAGTCTCCTTTGGATGGACTCTTTATAGTCGCGGGTGATTTCAACTGTGACCAAAACAGTGTCACCGCGAAGCTTTTGACGACGGGCTATTCCCCGTACGGCAATCTCAAAGATCGAAATTACAAAGCAAATGTTTCCAAAGCATCAGCTTTAATGATGAAGCATGACTATCGATTCAAAGATGTATATGAAGACCGGAGAGATATTGCACCGGTGACTGTTTCACTCTCAGGGAGAGGACCAGGATGTATGGACCAACTTTTTTTTGCACAAGCCAGCCGTGCATCTAAGGCTTCAAAAGGAGCAACGCAAAGAACTGTCGAGGTAGCTGCGAACCCCAAGCCACCCAGAAAAGGAGGGAAGCGAAGGGTTCGAAGACAGCGGGTAGCTTGGGTGCAATCCAGAAGAATTATTCAACTTAGTTTGCCAACGGCTATCCGTGTGGAGTCTGTTCTTGCCACCATTTCAGGCCCAGATGATACTCAGAGACTCGAAACCATTTATGCTGGGCTTCCCAATGTAGAAAAGGGATTTCCGTCTGATCATGTTCCCATTGGAGCATTGTTCGTTCCCGACAACAATATTTCCACCAACACGGCCGACGAGCTGGAAGCAGAGAACACAGATACACATGAAATGAAAGGGAACGAAGTGTCACTAGATGAATCTTCGGAACTCCGTCTGAGCAGTGGTGTATCATCCAACGTGGCCAGACGGAGAGAAGCTGCTACTCTGTCAGTTGGTGTCCGACGGAGACACAATGCTGTGCTCCAATGTGTTACCAAGTGGCTCACGGAGCGTGGAGCCTATGACATTCATTGCGATGAGCCTCTCTACAAACTTAAATACACCAAGGATGTCACCAAATTGAAGAAAAAATCGAGAGCTCCGGATCTAGTCTGCAGTCTGGGAAAGTCTTTGGTTGTGATTGAAATTACCGTGTCTGCCCAGCCTGACTCGGCGAGACGCTCGAAGCTGAAAAAGTACGAAGACTTGAGCAAGGTGCTGGAAGAATGCCCATCTGTCCAAGACGCAGGGTTGACTGTACAATGTCCGTTTGTGATTCTTCTGGATGAGTACGGTGGAATTCCGGAAGAAACAAAGCACGATATTCTCGAATTGGCGAGGCTAACATCCTTCTCTTCAATCGAGGAACAAGCAGAGGCGGACGCCCAGAGATTTTGCAATCATCTACAAGGAATATTTAATGAAATGCAATGATAGCATAGATCTCGTCAATGAATAAAAAATAGTAGAGAAACTCTCACAAACATTGCCTCGTATGGTGATGGCAAGGGAAACTAGAAATAGTCTGGCTGTCGTCTCCAAAAAGCGTCTGGCATTCCCTACAAGTACTGTGTATGGTGCAATTGACCAAAAAAAAAAGGAGAGGGAACAGAAAACGAAACAAAATGGCAAGGCCATATGTTACTTCAGTCGTGCTGTTGGCCGGAATGCTGTGGAAGATCTCATTTGATTCATCGACAGCATAGAGACTTCTCTGTATTGTCGCCATATAGCTTGATTCAAAGGGTCGACAAAGAATGTTTGCCGGTGTTCGACGAAATCTATCGTCGTCCTTGCTGCTGCCATTCTCAGCAGTCAGCACCGCAGTGGCATTTCAGTTCCAAGAGACTTCGTCCCAATGCGACAGTGACCCCAATTCACCTTCTGCTAGCGTAGAAAACGTGAAAATGATATTCCTTGGCACAGGCTCTTCTACCGGATGTCCCAAGCCGTTGTGCCCGATGGTCTTCCAACCAACAGCTAAGTCGAGGCAGAAGAAGACAATGACGGACGAACAACAGCAACTCTTGAATCACTGCAAAGTATCCAATCTAGCCATTATGGGCGATCCAAAAGAAAACAAGAATTACCGAAACAATCCATCATTTCTGGTTCAGAAATGGGACGAAAAGGAGCAGAAACTTAGAAATATTGTCATCGACGTTGGCAAAACTTTTCGAGAAGGAGCTCTAAGATGGTTTCCAGAATTCGGAATTGAAAGCTTGGATGCAATTGTTATAACTCATCATCATATGGATGCTGCTGGTGGTGCAGACGACATACGAAACGTCCAACCCTTGGATATGGCAGAGCGAAAAAGGTCTGGTCGACTACAGCGGCTTCCCACGCCAGTGTACCTTTCCCATTTTTGTCTCGTCAATCTTCGAGCACAATTTCCATGGCTTTTCCCTTCTCCGGAACAAGTCATTGCAAAGCAAGACGAGAACAAGCCTACAGTACGTCGAGACGTTGCTAACTTTGATGTTACTTTGTTCTGGGACTACGAGAGTATAAACGTTCAAGGATTGGATATCATTCCGCTCCCTGTATGGCACGGAGAGGACTTGATCAGCCACGGATTTGCATTTTCTGTTCCGAACAAAAATGGGGCCTTGACGAATGTAGTGTATCTGTCGGACATCTCTCGTATGGTCCCTGAAACATTGGAGTTTATTCAGAAGAAGTTACCGCCGACTGACATTTTGATTGTGGATGCCTTGCTCCTAAAAGGCAGGAATCCCGTTCATTTCAATTTGGACCAAGCCATGGAAGTACGAGATCAAATACAGCCCAAAGGAGAAACATACCTAGTCGGCATGAGCTGCGATGCATTTCCTCCCCATGACGAGACAAATGAGTACCTAAAGAAAACCTATGGTAATGTTCAGCTGGCTCACGATGGCTTGGTAATCGATCTAGACCAGCCGAAAGAAAAATCATAGTCGTCCGGGTTATTCGAAGACTGAGTATTCTGATGTCAGGATTTTTGCTTGAGATAAAGAGCATCTCATCTCTGATGCTATACACTGAACTAGTAGCAATTGGAGCCAGCAATAGGCTTGCTTTCGACTTGCGCACCTGTCCAAAGTGCAATCACTTGAGTTGGCATGTCAGTACTGCTCAAATGCAATAGTCTTTTTTCTATGATAGTGTCTTGCTTGAAGGAATCTGGAATCTGAGCACATCGCTAGGATCACTAGAGAAGCTTCGGTCGTGGATGACGGACAGTCATTCAACTCGCTACGTACGCATGTACTTACCTCCTACTGACGTTCAAACTTTACTGATGAGTACTGTACTAGTCATTGAGACCGTTGAGGCAATGGCTTGATTCGACTTCAAGGATTGGTAGTTCTCCAAATCAAATGACACAGCCACCTTGGAGCTCCTCGTTGTATATTGCAATACACATCGGAGCATTGAATCTTGGGCCACAGTACAAGGTTTCTTGTTTGACACTCTCATTCCTAGTGAAGCTTTTGTCAAATCTTTGGTGAAAGTTATACCCTTCTTTGAAGTGCAAAATGAGTGAGCTCCCATTGCCTGTGGCG
>JAAMXS010003064.1:0-10690 GCA_019693525.1 Cylindrotheca fusiformis | reverse complement strand
TGTTCGCCTCACCCTCAGATGAATAGTAGGAGGAATCATCGTCTGAAGAATCCTCTGAAGAGCTGCCTCCTGCTGCCCAGAATCGACTCATCTTGTTGTTGTTTTTGCTTTGTCACTCACCGGGGGAAATGGACTTTGTGATGATAGCAGGTTTGCAACCAACAACTCTCGCGGTTCTGAAGCCATACCTTTCCAAATTGCGGACGATGAGAAATGCGGATCAAATTGCTTCCAGTACGGGGTCTACGCCTAGTGTCGTGCTAGCCATGGAAACGTTTAATCGGCCCATAACCAGTTTGTCATCATCTAAGGTGTAGTCCAACTAGTCCAGGTTCTTTTTCTCTTGATACACTGTCGTATCGCAGACACCACCAACTCTGACACCCTGGGACATTTGGTGTTGACCAATTCCTCATATGGTAGCACAAGCAAAAATCAAAGGAGAGAGAGGCAAGGAGAAACTATTTCACAAAGCACACCTATACCTTCAAGAAAGTAGTCGTTGCAAGAGCATGGGTATGATGCAAAATAGTAGCACCACCACGCAGCATCAGTTAGGAACGCTTATGATTGTTTGCTTAACTTTTTTTATATGGAGATACAAATTGCTCTAATATCGTGAATTGATCGAGCGGTCCTGCAGAAAAGTGTCGAAACATCATGCGCTGCTTTCCAATTTAACAAGTGGAGAATCCATTGTTCCTTTTTTCCAACATGACATGGAAAGAGGTGTTTAGTTCAGGTTTAGACTGGGAATATCGGGAATTTCATCTACTTCTGTTTCTTCTTCTTTCTTGGAGGCTTGTTTCTTTGCATCACTGTCTTTCTCTCCCTCTTCTCCCTTTTCGGCTTTTTCATTTTCCAAATGTTTCTTTTCTTGTTCTTTGAATTTTTCCAACATTTCGTTTCCTTCCTTCAATCGCTCTTGCATTTTCTGCTCAATCTCCTTGACCTTTTTGGGATCCTTCATCATTTCTTGGGCACCCTCCATTTGTTTCTTGAATGCTTCCGTTTCCGTCATTTTCTTCATCTGGGCTTGAAAGGCAGGATCGTTCATCATTTTTTGGGCCTCACGCATAATTTCAGGATCCTACAGGAAAAATTCACCCAAAAAGACCAAAAACACCAGGAACAAAAGAGACAAGTGAGTGGAACAGAACAAGAAAAATTTAAAATACTGCAGAAACTGTCAAAAGACACGTGCTCAGGTTCGGTTGTCCAGCGACTCGGATCGTAGCGGAAACCAACCTCTTTTTGGCAACATCCAGAATACGGCAATCATTCTGCCATGCAATGTGGAATGCTGCTGAAAGAGATGCATCTCTTGAGAGCATCTCGGTTTTTAGAAAGGTACGTCCTTTTTCTTTTTTTTTCTTCCATTGGAGTGACGTTCAAATGACGTTTTCGAACAGGGATTTCAAATTGTGGCTGGGGTTCCTTTGGGCAGCAGTAAAAACAAGCTGAACCTACCTGAAGATCCTGCATGAGTTGGGCGAGCATCATAGAATTCATGTTGAATGTTGAGTTGGTTGGGTTTTCTTTTTGGATTTCTTTGTAGTGTGGTATGTTGGTTGTTTGTTGGTGGAGTTGTCAGAACTCCGGACGATTGAACCGACGTGGAAGTTATATTTTTTGAAAATCATCACAAGACGTTGCAGTACACGCGTGATCCGTGCCAGAGGCAATGCCGGCGTACGTCATATCTCGTTCTCAACTTCAACAAAACGGACGACGACAAGACAATTTGTTGGCTAGTTTGACGTTGAACGAATCTGTCAAATCTCGAGTCCACCAATTCGATTGCAGTGGTGTACCCCTTCACTTATTGGTGAAAAGAGAATCATGACACCCAATTGGAACTCCCACGGTATAAGTTAAAAGTACGGCAGAATTAGAAAATGATGATTTTAAAATAGGTTGTAACCAAGAAACGACTTCGGCAGGATGTATCATTCGAAAAAGTAGAATAGGCTGTCACCAAGCTCTACAATGAATCACTGCTGGTACTGCTGTCGCTGCTACTAGTGCTGCTACTGCTACTAGTAGTAGAACTACTAATAGTAGCAGTAGTAGTTGTAGTAATGTTGCTGTGGCGGTGATGGTAGGCCAGAGCTGCAATCAAGTTCTTGAGGACTCGATTGGGCACCAAATGATGCTCCGCGAGTTGATTTCGGGTAATGGGAGATGTGTCATTGTGTTGGAGCCATTCCAAGATAGCATCCCTCTCATATGTATTTCCTTCTGCATCAATCACCGGTTCCACAAATACATCGCGTGTCAAGGGGCATGTAAATTCTTCACTGGGTCCAATCTCCTCATTCTCTTCTTCTTCCTCGTCGTCATCCTCTTCGTCCACCACTTCTTCTACAATATCGTCTTCATCTTCATCGTTGTCTTCCACCAATTCTTCCACACTTTCATCTTCATCTGTATCTTCTTCGTTGTCTTCGTCGTCGTCGTCGCCGTCTTCTTCTTCTTCTTCATGATGCTGTTGCAGCTGCTGGTGTGGGTGATTGGGTCCTCCAGCACCGTGTGTAATCAAGACATAAATGGCATCCATCATGGAATCCATTTGTCGTCTCACCTTGGCAATGACCTTTTGTTGCGACCGTTCGGTATTCTTGAGGTAGAATATGGTTTGGGCATCCTTGAAGCGTCGTATCTTGTACGATTCATTTTCCGCCTCCAACTTCCACACCATTGATGTTTGCGATTCAACCATTTGTTCCAACTGTTGAATCTTTGTTTCCACACTCGAAATTTGCAATCGGGTACGTTCTTGAATGTCCTTTCGTTGTTGTTCTTGTTCGGTTCCCTTCCATTCCAACTCGGCAATGGTCTTTTCCAGCTTCTGAATGGCAAATTTCTGATCGCAACGGTCCTTTCTCAAGGCTAAAATACGACGGACATTGTACAAATGTTTGTTCTGGTGTTGCAAGTCTCGGTCAACCAGCTCTTGATTTGCTTCTTCCAATTCTCGAATGCGACGTTTGGCCTGAATGAATTGAAGCACACTGTTCTTGCTGCTGTTGCTGCAGCTGCTGCTGTTGGGAGCTGTGGTTTCGTTGCAATCCTTCTCCTCTTGCAATTGTCTTCGTTCTTGCTGCAATGTTAGAAAGTCATGAATCCGCCGCGCCGCACGATTCTGAACATCCTTTGTTGCCGCTGCTGGAGAATTCATTTTGATGTTGTATTGTTGTGGTTGTGGTGAGCAACTCGTACGCGGTAAGCGATATGTTTTGTTTCAATTTCACCACACACACAAAATATGAGATCGCTCCAACCGTCCAAACTTTACATTTTCATGGGGATTTTTTTTCTTTTGTCAGTTTGTGTATAGTATGTGTAAACCGTGTTGTCTCCCCGTCTCGGTATTTTTGGGATTGTTTCACATCGTGGAGGAGAGAGAGTCCATACATATATACATCATGTAATTGTGTCAAGTTGGGTCCCATACTCGTTGATTGTTGAATGTATATCGATTTTGTTTCTTCCTTCTCTACCACATACAGCTGGCTAGTATGTATGAGCCAACATATTTCGCGGCTAGCGTGACTTGTGTCATTTCATTTTTTTCTGCTTCCGACTCCTACATATGGATGGACGGACGGACCAACGAACTGGGAGTCGGCGACGTCCTCAGAGCGCGGGAACATATAATGAAAGGTGGACAACCGAAAGACCAAAAAAGCGCCCCTAGATCCCAAGAAAAACCATGAAGGAACCCAAAGAATATAGCGCCATACTCTATCGGACGATCTTTTTGTTAGCTCCTTCATGTTCTTTGGGTCTTCTTTCTATATTCCTATTGGGAAAGATTCTGTTGTTTTAGTTCTGCTTTTCCATCAGACAGGATCCAGCGAGTGACGATGTCTTCTAGTTCGCGTTTTTGAATGAGCAGTACAGTTATTCTAAACAAGTGCTACAGCTTTGCCATATGCTGCCAGATTTCCCAGCCCAAAGTTGCTGGTATGGCGCTGGTTGGTGTGAGAGGTCATCACAGTTCTCCAAACCTCACTGGCACTTCTGATTAAGAAAAGCTCTGAAGGGGGCTATAAACTGTTAAATATGGCACGAATGAGTAGTACTAAAAATGCTCCTCATAATTTAAGACTGCGCAGTCACTGATTCTTCAAACCTTCACAATTCTTCGCGAAGCCATGTGCTTTCTGCCATCACCTCGTCTCTTCATAGATCTGTGAAAAAGCCATGAAAACTAATTCCTCAGAAGACGACGAAAAGCGAAGTGTAGCTTCCTCCGGCAAGAGGAGCCAATTCACCCAGCTTTCGGCACACACTCCCAGTGGAGCGAGTAAAAGCAGTAGTAGTGGATGGCAGCATGATCAAGTCCCTCTCGTCGTCGGAAAGCGAGAGGAAGCGAATGTTCTGAGAGCCAGAGCTCTCGTGGCTCTCATTCTTTTGTTGGCAGTGACCGGTGTAGCAACAGCCGCATATTTACTAGTTAAAGAGCAGGAACAAAGCGATTTTGAAAACCAGGTAAGCATGCATTGCTTTGTCGAAAGGATTCTACTTTCTTGTCAACTTAACCTAAACTATATTTCTAGTTTGAAAAATATGCTATTGAGACCGTAACTGTCTCTCGGTCAAAGATCAATCAGTTCCTTGACGCTTTAGACTCCTTTGCCTCAGCGGTCGGCGCTGCAGCTGCTGCTGAACATGCATTGCTCAACACCAGTTGGCCATTCTACAGGGTCCCCGAATGGTCGATACAAGCACAAAAGATTGACAAGATCACCAGCGGCGAAAATCCCATGATCATAGCGACAGTTCCAATAGTGCAAGAAGACGAAAGGGACCAATGGAGGAGCTTTGCTGCAGAACAAAATCCTCTTTGGTATCAAGAGTCGATTGAGGATGAGGGATTCACTGACATGACCGCACAAGAATTAGTCAATCTGACCGTTCCATTCACCCATATCTATGATTTGGAACTTGGCAAGCCAGTACCAGTCAGGCAACCTGGTGACGTCTTTCCATACTTTCAGACGTACCCTGTCGGGCCAGTCATTGGGCTTCCCTTTTTACTCGGCAACCTTGATGCCCTCCTTTCGTCTAAGCAGACCGAAGAACTTTACCACGTCACCAAGGCTACTCGAAGACCCTCCGTTGGTTTCACTCAGTTTCCTGTCGTTCTTGGAACGACAGTCCTAGGAATCCGAATCGTACAGCCAGTCTTCGACGGAGCTAGCACAGACGCAGAAGACAGAAAAATGGTGGCCATGATCACCGTCAGCAACCCTTGGCTGGAATTTTTCAAGAACCTATTGACCGAGGGCGAAGATGGCATTGTTCTAGTCTTGGAAAGTGCTTGCCCCCAACAACTCGAATTAGGTGGTGTTTTTTGCGAGAATCGCACTGAGGGAGAACGGAACATCATGTCCTTTCAGGTTGACGGGCCCAATACTGTCTTCTTGGGCGAGGCTGACTTGCATGATCCCAAGTATGACGCCCTCGCTGTGAGTGAAGTATTCTTGGATCTTGGCCTTGACGATTCTCAAATACCAGAAGGAATCTGTGTCCCAGAAATGATTCTGCACGTGTATCCGTCGGAAGAACTCGAACGGTCTTTACAAACTAACAATGCCACAATCTACGCAGTTGTGGTGGTTGTTATCTTTGCATTCACCACTCTCGTGTTTATGCTCTACGACTTTTTCGTCGGTAGGAGACAGAGAACAGTTATGGACAAAATCTTGCAGCAAGATAGGATTGTGTCCGACGTCTTCCCTGCCGCAATCCGAAATCGACTCTACGAGAACCAAGCAAGGAACATGATGAACGGTGGCGAGCCTGATGAACTGGACGACGACGGACATTTCGGTCTTGATGAATTCGGCAGATCAAGTAGCAAAGGATCAGCTCCATTGGCGGATCTGTTCCCGAGTGTCACGGTTGTTTTCGCCGACCTGGTCGGCTTCACGGCTTGGTCTTCTGCTCGAGAACCCCACCAAGTGTTCGTTTTGCTCGAGACCATATATGGTGCATTTGATCGCATTGCGTACCGTCACAGTGTTTTCAAGGTCGAGACGGTGGGTGACTGCTACGTTGCTGCTGCCGGCTTGCCAGAGCCCACAGATGATCACGCTACTGTTGCTTGCAGATTTGCCAGAGACTGTCTGAAGAAAATGAAGGACGTGACGCTCAAGCTGGAAGTCTCCTTAGGACCCGACACCTCAGATTTGGACTTACGGACTGGAATCCATAGGTAAGAGAGAGGCTAAAGGATGCTGCTAGAGCACCTCCTTCCAATCTTTGTTTGGTTCCCTCATGACCTGCTCTTGTTCTCTTCTTCCTCCAGTGGCCAAGTCACAGCAGGAGTTCTCCGCGGACAACGAAGTCGGTTCCAACTCTTTGGTGACACCATGAACACAGCCGCTCGAATGGAAAGCAGTGGTGAGCGAAACCGCATTCAGGTATCTCAAGTCACCGCAGACTTGCTCGCGGAAGCCGGGCTCAACAGATGGATCATTCCCAGAACCACCAAGTTATTCGTCAAGGGAAAGGGGGAAATGCAAACCTATTGGTTGACCAAGAGCGTCCGATCAAACAAAACCAAGCCGACAGATTTGGGGACCGCAACGACTGAATTGGGGACTCTCGGGGAGGAAACCGAAAGCGAGGAAACCTCAGTTAGGACCGAGGGGGTCGACCAGGACTTTCTTGGAATCGAGGGAATGAACAAGACTCAGCGTCTGGTAGAGTGGAACGTTGAGATTTTGACTTCGCTTCTGGAACAGATCGTTGGCTCCCGAGGAGGTGAACCTGTGGACCAAATACAGACTGTTTCCAAGAATGTAGAACGGAAACATGGGTCTGATGGTGGGAGAACCGTTCTTGAAGAATTCACCCCCATTATTACTTTGAAACGGTTTGATGCGGACGAGCTCCAGCGCCGTGGAAGGCCAAAGTCCATGGACATTGGAGGCGAAGCCAAATCGCAGCTGAGGAATTATATTTCTTCCATTGCAGGAATGTATCCTGACAATGCCTTCCATAGCTTTGAACACGCAAGTCACGTCACAGCTTCGGTCAAAAAGTTATTGTCTCGCATCGTCAACACTGAAGGCAATGGGCTCGGAGTTAGCATTCCTTCCGACAGCATGGACCTGGTGGACTTGGCAGGACATTCCTACGGAATCACCTCGGATCCCTTGACTCAGTTCGCTGTGGTATTTTCTGCCGTCATTCATGATGTTCTTCACCCTGGCGTTCCAAATACGCAGCTGGTCAAAGAGGATAGTCGGTGGGCTCAAATCTACAAAAAGTCCATTGCCGAACAGAAAAGTGTGGATACTGCATGGGATTTGCTCATGGAAGATGACTATGCAGCATTGCGAGCTTGCATCTATCAGACTGAAGAAGATCTGCAGCGCTTCCGCCAACTTGTGGTCAATACAGTATTGGCGACAGATATTGTCGATAGAGAACTCCAAGCACTTCGCAAAGCCCGCTGGGAGACAGCCTTCTCAAAAAATGCAACAGGGGATGCATCAAAAGACACTGGTGTTGAAAGTGAGGATCGCAAGGCCACCATTGTTATTGAGCACTTGATCCAAGCTTCTGATGTCTCGCATACCATGCAGCACTGGCATATATACAAGAAATGGAACGAGCGATTCTTCATGGAATGCTACGGTGCCTACAAGGAAGGCAGAGCAGATTCTGATCCCAGTCAGAACTGGTACAAGGGGGAGATCGGGTTCTTCGATTTTTACGTCATTCCCTTGGCGAAGAAGCTTCAAAGTTGCGGGGTCTTTGGAGTGTCATCTGACGAGTACTTAAACTATGCCAGAGCCAATCGTGAAGAATGGGCCCGTGAAGGTGAGAGTCTTGTTCGGCAGTATCTATTGAAGTTCAATGAAACAGAGGTGAAACTGGCTGCCCCTCCTGAACAGCATCGACGTGATAGCCTTACTTGGTAGAAAAATAAACCTGATTTCTAGAAGAGCTTTCAGATAATGCTTGCTGATCCCGGATCCGAAGTACATCATGGTCATGCATAGTTCCTTTGAATATCTGACATTGTAGGAGGAACTTAGATGAGTCGGTCTATGGCAAAGGAACGAAAACAACTAGACGAACATCTTACGGTTTGCACTTTGCATCACACACATCGCGCTAGATACTACTCAAAAGGCAGAGGACGCAATATGCTGTGTCATGATGTGGCGTGTTTTGAAGATTCGGACCCCTGCAGAGATCTGGGCGTCCACGCCACAAAAGAATGCATGTCACGCCTTCCTTTCATGTCCAAGAGGCTCATTGATCGTTTCAATGGCATCATGTCATCCTCCATCAGCGATCCTGCGAGACGTCTTGCATTTGGAAATAGGTTCAAAACCTTTAACGCTGGACTGTGAGAATGACGACTCAATTGTGCGTCATTTACTTGACGAGGTCTTGACATTCGATTCCGAACTCCTTTGCGTTGGGAGGTCAGCCTTCTCTTAATACATGAAGAAATACAATTCGTTTCGCCTAAGGCATTCCCTCTCTACTTATTTGGGTCTGACAGTTTTGTCTTTGCAGTGCGTTTTCTGAATGATCTCGGCTGGTTTCCCGGCACTCTCCCTGCAAGGTTCTTGAATGCTTTCTGCCAGATTTTCATTTGGGCCTGATGGTCTTGTCTCGTGTATTGTTGTATAAACTTGAGAGCTTGTTCGATCTCAGTTGAGTCTGGGTTGTTGTGTGTTATCGGCTACTTGCGAATTGGGTCATCGTACGTAGCTCCTTTTCCTGTTTGGCCGTAATAGTCGGCTTATTGTGTTTCTTTTGACCGTACAGTCTTTGGTGAATGCTCTATTTGCATTTGGGAGAAAATGATACACACCACCATACTTGGCTGATAGAAGAATCAAATGCTCCTTGATTAGAGAAGCCATTTTTCTGAGAATAGTTCTTGACGATCCCTGCTGATAATGGTTCCTTTTTGACTTGATTTATCATATTGTATGTGGAACCACTTTGAGGAGCTCTTTTATAATAACGAAATTGTTCAGCCAAACAACCAAGAAGAAAAAAGTTCGTCCCCGTTTTGGAAAACCAGCCAACCTTCACCTTTCGACTTTGCCATTCTCAGTATCTTCTTGGTATGAACCCGTCCCTCCTTCCACAATCGCTAGAGGAAATGGAGGATGCATTCAAAAACTATACTATTGAAAGTAAAATCACCATGATGACTTCACCCACTAAGAAGAATGATTCCCTCTCCATGTTGCAATTTGATCTCAATGTTCTCTTTTTAGTAGCCTCTCGTTCAGTGAAACACAGGTGGAACTTCTTTTGAGGATCTTCAATAAAAAGTTGTCAACCAACAACAACCCAAGATAGAATATTCACTTTTTTGATTCACACTTTTGACTTTGCCATTCCGTATGTTCAACTGTCCCTCCTTCCACCGATCAATCGCTAAGGCACCTGCATGTATGTTCCCTTCTTCTTTCTCAACCTCATCATCCATGGACTGCGATCGCCGGGACATGGTTGAGGTTGTTGTCAAAAAAAAAAAAGATTTTTTTCAGGGATCCTCATTTTGGAAGTACGTAGCTGGACTAACCTTGTTGGATAGACGGACGGACTCTCATTGTGTGGGGGAGGGTATCCCCCTCTTCTCGAAAACAAGTTGCCCCGACTGTTCTCCCTGTTATTAAAAAGGGGGTATTGAACCCCTAATTCTCCCAGCTGTGAAACGTGCGTGAGACATAATTTGTTGCTTCCGAAGCGTACATATGGAAGGACGAACGAACGTGAACCATGCCAAGTGGTGGTGGAGGGAATAATTTCAAGGAGGTGTCTCGTCGTGACATCAATATTGCGTTTTGTCATTGTCATTGCATAGAGAAAGCTTCCTCTCCCTTTGTCGCCTTGTCAGGTAGTCTTCAATTTTGTTGGTTTTTTGATACACACAAAATGAAGCGTGGACGACAAAGTCCCGAACGACCCAAAAAGCGCAACCACGGGACATCAACCACCAATAACAACAACAATCCAAGGGCTAAGAAAGCGGCTCCCAACAATCCCAAGGACTACATCAAAACTGGAAACATTGGAACATTCTTGGACAATTATAATAACAGCAACAACAATGGGAATGTCCTATCGGATGAACGATTGATTGGAAATCTTCCAAACCCGGATGACGATGGCACAGCCTATTCGAATTTACTTCGCATTTCTCAATTCATGGCCGATTACAATGCCATGTCTACGTTGTTATCATTGAACCATCACGAAGGAAACAATTCTGGTGCTGTTGGTGCTGCTGCTGTTGACAATACTGGTGATGGCAAGAGAGGAGGGACTACGAGCACCAACTCCACTGCTAGTGCTACGACAACAGCCACGACCTATTACAACTACTATCTTCCAACCATTCGAGAATTTGCCCAAACTCAGTTGGAACGACAATCGGCAGGATTGCGGACCAATACGAATTCACAAACATCGTCTGGTATGCATCAAATTGTTGAGTCTCATGGACGTGCCCTACGAGAGGCCATGAATCATGCCCGAACGGTTACTACGAATGGTTCTTCCAATAGTACATATCTCTCTTCACATCCATTTCTCTTCCCCTCCAAGGCAACCTTGTGTCGATGGCATGGAATGTTGATGATGACCGAGACCCGCTTCTCATCTTCGAGCTTTCGCACCTCCATGGCACGAGCCG
>JAAMXS010003063.1:0-12298 GCA_019693525.1 Cylindrotheca fusiformis | reverse complement strand
CGAACTCGATTATTCTGACTAGGTTCTTGTGCTGCTGGAGGTTTGCGGGACTCTTTGATCGGAAGTTGTCGGAAGGTTTGCTCTAGTACATTTTTGGACGTAGACATGACGTGTCAATGTGGATCGAATATGAACGAGAAAAAGGAACAAGATGCCAAAAAGGATAAAGAAATAGTCTTCTCCACAAAGCCTACGTCTAATGCCCGATCGGCATACAAATCAAGAACGACATGACATCCAACAACCTTCTATTATCATTTCTATTGCTAGCTACCGCTTCATCATGGAGCAATGCCTTTCGTGTCCTGGAAAGGCCCACTTCCATCAAGAATGCAGGTGCGCCGTTTGAACGGAATCTTCGGCTCTATGACACTGAGGACGGTCTGAACGGCGAAGTAATAACCCCGACAACGGAGCTCTGGCGGGTAGAGACTGTGGATCGGATCAGCAACAATCCGGAGAAATCACGATTTCCCAATCCACTGTCACTGAAGCCTAATATTCCGCTGTCTTGGTTTGTCGAAGAAGATGACGCTGTGGTTGCCAGAGTTCTAGTCGAAAAAGGACACAAGGAGAAGAAGGAGAAAAGAGCATTTACACTCGCCGGGCCTCGATTAGACATTGCGTTTGATCCCGAGGAGTGCAAAGCTGCAATTGTTACTTGTGGTGGCCTATGTCCAGGTATGAAGAAATCGATGATTTCTGGTGTCGTTTGATTGGTCATTCTGAAAACCTGACAAGAGTTTCGCAATTTTCCCAGGTTTGAATACGGTCGTCCGAGAGATTGTCATGTGTCTTAGACGTCAATATGGCGTGGAAGAAACCTATGGTATTCCGTCCGGCTATCGAGGATTTAGGGATCCTACAACATGGATCGAATTGGATGAAAAAGTTGTGGAGAATTTCCACAACATGGGGGGTTCCTTCTTGGGATCATCCAGAGGGGGCCACAACACTTCGGCTATTGTCGATTCTTTGGAGGAACAAGGAGTCAATCTTCTCTTTGTTACTGGCGGAGACGGAACGGTCCGAGGTGCAGGTATGTGCAACCATTTTGTGTTTTCTTGAATTCTGAATGTATGGTCTTTCTGGACTTTGCTAAGTCTTCTTTTCATAAAAAATCACAACAGCCAAGATTGCTGGTGAAATACGAGAAAGAGGTTTGGGAATAGCCGTTGGCGTTATTCCAAAGACCATTGACAATGATATTCCCATAATCGACAGAACATTCGGATTCGAAACTGCTGTCAATGCGGCGCGAGAAGCCATTGATGTGGCAGCTACGGAAGCAAGTGGATTTCCGTTAGGATTGGGAATTGTCAAGGTCATGGGTCGGCATTCGGGTTTCATTGCCATGCACTCGACCTTAGGATCAAGAGTAGTAGATCTGTGTTTGGTACCAGAAGTTGACTTTTATTTGGATGGTGAAGGTGGCATCGTCGATCATTTGGCGGAGCGACTCTTGGAAAATGACAAGGCAATCATAGTTGTGGCCGAAGGTGCTGGGCAAGATCTCATTGCAGCCATAGACGATTCCACACCCGCAGCCAGGGATTTGTCAGGAAACCTTCTTCTGGGCGATATCGGTCGGTGGCTGGTGAAGGAACTGAAACCCCGACTCAATGAAAAACTAGCGGGTAAAACGGACTATGGAGATGAAGTTACCATTAAGTATGTGGATCCTTCCTACATGGTTCGAGGTGTTCCGCCAACGACGGCCGATAACTTGTTTTGCACACAACTCGCACACAATGCCGTACATGGGGCGATGGCAGGATTGACATCCTTTTTGGTCGGATCTGTAAATACTCGAGAATGTTACCTTCCCATCTCCTTGGTTGCGGACAAGCAAAACATTATTGATACTACCCATCAATCAATTTGGGAGTATGTCGTGTTTGATACGCAACAACCCAGTTTTGCCCTTCAGGAAGATTGCCGTGACGAGAGCGAGGTTTATACTTCGGCATCAGGAGGAGTTATCAATGGCCGTGATGATCCTTGTTACTTCTAATGATATCCGGAAGGCGGTCATACAAAGGCAAAAAGTGGTGAATGGCGAAATGTCGAACTGCTTTACTGGAACAATGCTAGTTGGATGCTCCCAGCCTTAAGCGTCCATATCTTAGAGCATAGAACAAGAATGAAAAACTGCTTTTTCGTAGTTCTACCAATATCGGAGCTGTTAGGCTCTGCTAGCCTCCCACAAGTCGGACTGCTCCTATTGTACTTTGGAAAAGTTTCGTTATGGCAGGTAGGTAATAATATGATAGTTCAGTCATAGATCGTTGAACTAGAAGTATCACCGAGAAATAGAATAGTACAGTCACGGATCGATGCATCAGAGGCATCAACAAGCGATACCCCACTATTATTGTTCTGCTTGAGTGCGATCCAGTATTCGTTTGTATGAGAATGGATCGATCTGAACAACTTATTGACCAACAATCACTACTAGTGTATGATGTGACCTTTCATATTGTCGAAATTCTCAACAAGCTGTTCGCGCGTTCAATTGCGACGCGATGAAAAATGTTTGACAAAAATAGTTAGCAGCTACAGTCTTTACTTATTTCCTTCAGATCTGTAGGCATAAATAATTCAGCAAGCGAGGAAATTCGACAGTCGACCGAAAATTCAAGACCAGGCCGAGAACAGTAAGGGCCTACTATTACGGAATCATGGTGAAGAATCACAACACCATTTTCAACAACAACCTCAAAACCAACACCACCATGTTAGTAAGATACAACGCTTGACAACAGTTAACATCTCAAAATTTAAGGCAGTACCACCATGTGGAGATTTGACAAGCCGAAGCAACGCGGCTCTTGGTTTGGTACTAATAGCGACACATCCGCTCCGTCCACTCCAGAACTAGAAGAGAGTCTCAACAAGAGTCTTTCGCTCAACACATCCTTGCATTCCATGATATCCTTGTTGGCGTCCGAAGAAGGATTTGTCATGGATCATATATTGGAAACTATTGATGAAATGGCCTCTGTATTGACTGATGCAACAAATCGGGTGAACAATAGTGCGGCAGACTCGACGTCGCCAAATCTCGTGGAACTTGAAAACAACAACGCCAGGCTCCAACAAGAAAACGACGAACTCAAGAAAGAGCTGTCAACTGTTTCGCAAGAGAAAAAGGCACTTCAAGAGCAAGTCAATAAGAAGGGAGAAGCAATTGAAGTGGATGGCAAACCGTTACCGGAAATACTGAATGATTATCAAACCCTGCAGTTAGATTTTGAAGAAAGCCAATTGTTGATTCGAGAATTGGACGAACAGGTTTTGGAAAAGGAACAAATCATTCAATCCCTGGAACAAGAAGGAGCCGAAAAAGTAGGAGCTGTACCGAGAAGCGACTACGAAGCCTTGGAGCTCGAATTGGACGAATTGCACACGACCATTGAAGAAATGGAGGAAGAACTCGCAGACAAGTCCTACGAATTACAATCGTTTCATAAACGAGAGCTCGAAGCCATGCGAGAAGTGGAACAATATAAAAATCAACTCGAAAAATTGCAGCAACAGGAGCAAAATCAGAATACTGCAAGAGAATCTCCTTCGAGCCCCCAACAAGATTTACGACAAGAGTTTGAACGACAGTTGTCCGAAAAGGAAGATCGAATTCAGTCGTTAGTGCGAGAAACTTCTAGCAAGAGATTGTCGGTCCGCGACAATCATAAGGTCAAGAGTGAGTTGGCCGAAGCCTTGGCGTTGATCGAAGAACAGGAACATGAAATCGAAGAACTCTTGGCGGTAAAAAGTGGGGATGAAGAGCAACAGCAGCAACTTCGAGATGATTTGAGCGAATGCAAACGACTCATCGCCGAGCAAGATGAAGAGTTGGCCAAACGAATGAACACTATTCGGTCTTTAGAACAACAAATGGCTGCTATATCTGATGGGAAGGATAGGAAACCGGCTGCGACGTCATCGCAAGATCAGTCTGGCCCATCGTTGGAAGGGCAACAAGACAATGAAGACGAATGGGAATCTTCTCTTTCTGGGTCTGAAGATTCTTCGAAAATCCCCAGACGGCACTACGAAAAGCTCAAGAAGCAAATGGAGGAAGCCTTGGATCTCCTAGACCAACAAGCGGACGATTTGGAAAAGAAGGATACAACGATTTTAGAATTGCAAGATGAAATTCTGGAGACAAGATCGGTCGATGAAGATGCCATGAGCCGTTTATCCGATGACCTAGGTAGGTGTACATGTATCCCATTGAATTGCAATCCGAATCTTACGCTCTCTCACCAACTCAATCATCCATTGTTGCTCTTAGACTTGGCCAAGGATGTTATTGATGAAATGGACAATGACTTGCGAGAAAAAGAACAAGTGGTCGAATCCTTGCGTGAAAAATTGGCAGCCTATGAAAGTGACGACGACGACGTGGATTTGGAACAAAAGCTGACGGACGAAACAATGCACCAACGACTCCGGGAAAAGGAGTTTGCCATTGAAACGTTAGAGTCGTCATTGGAAGAGCTTACGACCGAATTGGAAGAGGCCAAAAAAGCTGCGCAGCATGAAAAACGAAAAGGACTAAAAAGGTCGAATGAGCTGCAACAGAAAGTCGACGAGAAGGACGACGTCATTGCCACCATGATTCAAACCATTGAGACACTCCAAAAGGAAGTATCTACACTTCAAAACGAGAAAAAGGAAAGTGAACAGGGAGGCAAGTCCGAAAGTACCGTCAAAGGATTCTCCTTGTCACCGGCCAACTCGTTCTTTCAGAAGATAACGCGGGGTGAGCCAAACATGGACGAGATCAAAAAGAAGCATAAGGAAGAAAAGGATGTATTGTTCGAGCAGCTTGCTGTCAAAACGGAAACTGTGAATCAATTGAAGTCGGAAATATCCTCCCTCGAAAAGGAATTGGAAAGAGCAAAGACCAAGACCCAGAACTCGAGCAACGATGACGAAGACTTGGAACGGATGGAACAGTTGAAGAAAGAACTTGAGGCCTCGAGACAGGAAGTTGCTACCTTGCAAGGTGATTACGATGCGCTTGCTGATGAACTTGAAGGAAAGACGGCGTTGCTGAATGAGTTGGAAGATCGCTTCAATGCTGCAGACACAAACAGTGACAGCGCATTGGAACTAGAAAGGGTCAACTCGCTTCTTGGAGACCGCGAGGTGGAACTGAACTCTCTGACGCAGAGTCTGAGGAATGCCAATATTGAACTGGAAGAAAACGAGGCAAAGCTCAAGGCATCTATTGAATCGGAATCAGGCCTCGCCTTGAAACTGGGGGAGCTGCAAGCAACCCTTTTGGAAAAACAGTCCGAGAATGAGCTATTGCAAGAAAAATTAAAGGCAGTACAGGAGGAACTCGAGGAAGAAGATGCGAAGCATGAAGCAGTCAGTCGCAACGTCAAGACCCTGGAAGCGGATCTACAAGCAAGTCGGAAGGAAAATGCTGATTTGTTATGTGCGCTCAAGGAGACCGAGGCTTTGCTCTCTGATCGAGACTCGATTCCAGCTACAGGGAAGTCAAATGAGGATACTGCTGTCAAATTGACGCAGAAAATCGAATCATTGGAGGCTGATATTCTTGACAAAGAAGCTAAAATTGAAGATCTAGTGGCAAGGAGTGAAACAACACAAGCCAACCAAAACACTATTCTTAATTTGAGCAGCACAGTTGAATCTTTAGAGGCCGAGCTACTTGATAAAGAAGCCACTATCGAGCATCAAACTACCGAATTGGAGATACAGAGGGCGACTATGAACGACAACGAGAGCAAAGTTCTCAGTCTGAAATCCATGATGGCATCCTTGGAGGCTGAAGTGATTGCAAAAGATTCCAAAATCCGCGAGCTCTCTGCGGCAGTTGCAACACGCTCACAGCACTTGACGGTGGATCCAGAACGAAGGTTTTCAGTTGATCCAGAGTCGCCTGCCAGTATTGAACAAGCCTTTCAAGATGCAGAAACGTCTTTCGAAATGGAAGAAGCAGCTCTTGACGATTTTGTGAAGTCACTTTCAAGCAAAGATGCTGCGAAGCAGATTCAGCAGCTGCAGGGTGAATTGGAAGAGAGTAAAGCTCAGGTTGAGGATATGCATACTTTCTCCGATGCGATGGCAGCAGATTTCAAATTGAAGGAAGCCATTATGGAAGAGGAGCAAGCAGAGCTCAGTAGCCAGTTGCAAACGTTGTCTACACAGCTCGATGCTGCGCATTTAGAGATTGCCGATCTTGAGGCAAGGGTGCGGAGTGCAAGCGAATCGGCTGCTACCAACTGCGACGTCGTTGTTGACCTAAAGAATCGCCTGAAGGAGTCTGAAGAATGCCTCGAGATCGCAACTTCAGAAAAAGCCGAGGCTGAGGAGAATATGCAGAACCTGATAAAGCAAGCCTCAACGGAGACCGAAGCGCTGCATAAGCAGCTTGATCAAGCGTTGTTGGATCTTGAAAAAGAAAAGGCTGCAAATCTTGATCTTGTAGCCAAGCAAGAGATGGCCCGCGATGGTTCGGATTCCACTCCTACAAAGGGTGTGGAAGACCTGGAGCAAGGTAGCACCACCAACTCTGGGCTTCGGCCTGAAACAACGTCCGGGAAACCACAACATATGCGCAGCATCGAAGCACCATTTGCAGAGTCTGTCGAGGAAAAGTCAGATAGATTGGAAGAAAGAGTTGCTTCATTGGAGGAGGAGCTTTGTGAGAAAGAACGTGAGATGGAAGAAGCTCAATCTGAACAGGAGGAACTGGTATCAAAGACTAAGGAGGCATTTGCCAAAGTCCAAGCAAAACTTGCTGGCACGTATCATATTATTGAGTCTTTAAAAGCAGACAAGGTGGAACTTGCAAAACGGGTTGAACAAGGAGCAAGCGATGAAAAAGAACGGGAAGTAGACAGGCAACAAATCGCTGCATTGAAAAACGAGAAAAACGTGCTAAAAGCCAAACTCGAAGCGAGTGTAGAGTCTGAAGCATCTCTTGAAAACCAACTGAATCTAATGCGTGCCAAACTTGCAGATACGACAGAAGGACGGGATCGCGACGCCAAACATCATGAGGGCGAATTGCGTTGCTTGAATCAAGAATTGGAAAGAGTGCGGGTTGCCAGCAAGCAAGAAAAAGAAAGGTTAGAGAAAGAGCTAGAAACATCCCAAGCAAAGGATGTGCCTCGAGAAGAAGTCGCTATGTCGTTGCCGCGGGAGTTGGACGAACCAAACAGTGGAAATGTGGAAAGGCCAAAACCTGTGGACGCCCAGCTTGCTGGAGTTGAGGAGGAAAGATTGCCATCGAAAGCAGCAAGCAATACCGAGATTGTGGTGGCTTCGGAAAAAGCGTTTGACGAGACTGATGCAAAGAGCAATCCTTCCATCACTGATAAGGAATACATTTCATCGATGGAAGAGAAGTTGCTGATAGCAGAAGCCCAACTAGAAAAGTTCCATGAATACCACAATACACAGGTCACAATTCATGGTGAAGAGCGAGCAAGATTGAAAGCCAAGCTCAACGCAAGCTTAGGGGATGCAGAGGCTCTGGAAAAAGAATTAAGGGAGGCGAAGGCGTTGATTGAAGACTCTAAGAAGGAGAATGATCGTGCGATTGCTGAGAAGGAGACTTCCTTGGCCGAGGCCAGAAAATCTGTATCCCACCTGGAAGAGAAGTTGAATTTTTCAGAATCTCGGCTCAAAGACTCCACGTCGAAGATTGAAAGTTTTGAAGAAAAAATATCGACACTAGAGATTGAGCTCACATCAAATGCCGAAAGGACGCTGGCACTTGAAGAAGAGTTGAAGGAAGCGAGGGCACGAGTTGAAGATTCTGTGATGGAAAATGATCGTGCTATGGTTGAGCACGAGACGTCATTGGCCGAGGCCAGAAACTCCATCTCCCTCCTGGAAGAGAGGCTGAAGGCTTCAGAAGCTCAGCTTATAGACTCCGCGTTCACGATTGAAGGTCTTGGAGTAGAAAGGTCAACCTTGGACGCCGAGCTCGCATCTTGCGCGGAGAGGATGCTGGAACTGGAAGAAGAGTTGAAGGTGGCAAGGGCACAAGTTCAAGATACAAAGATGGAGAATGATCGTGCAATGGCTGAGAATGAGACCTCATTGGCCGAGGTCAGAGATTCTATTTCCCTGCTGGAAGAGAAGCTGAAAGACTCCACGTCGACAATCGAAGCACTCGAAGCAGAAAAATCTGGCTTGGAGGCAGAGCTCGCATCGAGCGCTGAAGGGACGCTGGCACTGGAAGAAGAGTTGAAGGAGGCAGAAACGCTGATTGAAAACTCTAAGATAGAAAATGATCGTACAATGGCCGAGAAGGACACGTCATTGGCCGAGGCCAAAGAATCTATATCGCTCCTGGAAGAGAAGCTGAAGGCATCAGAATCTCAGCTCAAAGACACCATGTCGAAGATTGAGAGGTTTGAAGATAAAATGTCTTCATTAGAAGTCGAGCTCTCATCAAATGCGGAACGGACGCTGGCACTTGAAGAAGAGTTGAAGGAGGCGAGGGCACAAGTTGAAGATTCTGTGATGGAAAAGGATCGTACCATAGTTGAGCATGAGACCTCAATGGCCGAGGCCACAGAATCTATATCCCTGATGGAAGAGAAGCTGAAGGCTTCAGAAGCTCAGCTTAAAGACTCCGCGTCCACGATTGAAGGTCTCGAAGTAGAACGATCTACCTTGGATGCCGAGCTCGCATCTCGCGAGGAAAGGATGCTGGCACTGGAAGAAGAGTTGAGGCAGGCAAGGGCACACATTGAAGATACAGTGATGGAGAATGATCGTGCACTAGCTGAGAATGAGACCTCATTGGCCGAGGCGAAAGATTCTATTTCCCTGCTGGAAGAGAAGCTGAGAGAATCCACGTCAGTGATCGAAGGTCTCAAAGTAGAAAGATCTGCTTTGGAGACTCAGCTCGAATGTAGTGTTGGAAGGACGCTGGCACTGGAAGAAGAGTTGAAGGAGGCAAGGGCACAAGTAGAAGGTCAGAAGACGGAGAGTGATCGTACAATGGCTGAGAACGAGACTTCATTGGCCAAGGCCAATGATTCTATTTCCCTGCTGGAAGAGAAGCTGAAAGAATCCACGGCAGTGATCGAAGAGCTTGAAGTAGAACGATCTGCTTTGGAGGCTAAGCTCGAAGCTGGTGATGGAAGGACGCTGGCACTAGAAGCAGAGTTGAAGGAGACAAGGGCACAAGTTGAAGATCAGAAGATGGAAAATGATCGTGCAATGGATGAGAATGAGACCTCATTGGCCGAGGCCAAAGAATCTATATCCCTCCTGGAAGAGAAGCTGAAAGAATCCTCGTTAGTGATCGAAGGACTTGAAGTAGAAAGATCTGCTTTGGAGGCCAAGCTCGAAGCTGGTGATCGAAGGACGCTGGCACTGGAAGCAGAGTTGAAGGAGACAAGGGCACAAGTTGAGGATCAGAAGACAGAGAATGATCGTACAATGGCTGAGAATGAGACCTCATTGGCCGAGGCCACTGAATCTATTTCTCTGCTGGAAGAGAAGCTGAAAGAATCCACGTCGGTGATCGAAGGACTTGACGTAGAAAGATCTGCTCTGGAGGCGAAGCTCGAAGCCAGTGCTGGAAGGACGCTGGCACTGGAACAAGAGTTGAAGGAGACAAGGGCGTTGATTGACGATACGAAGACAGAGAATGATCGTGTAGTGGCTGAGAAGGAAGGCGCATTGGCCAATGCCAAAGAATCCATATCCTTCTTTGATGATAAGTTGAAGGCTGCAGAAGGTCAACGGGAAGACTTCGCGTCGACAACCGAAGACCTGGCTGTAGAGAAATCTACCCCAAAGACTAACCTCGCATCGAGTGTTGAGCGAACATTGAATCAAGAAGAGGAAGAGCTGAAAGAGGCTGCAATGGTTGCTGCTGATAATGTGCCTTCATTGGCCGAGACCAAAGAATGTATATCTTCCTTGGAGGAGAAGCCTACGTCTGTATCTCACATCCCTGAAAATGCAGCTTTCGAAAGAGGGCCTAGCAATGTAGCTAGTTCCGAAGTGGCAATGGTGGGGTCCAGTTTTGGGTCGAGTTTTGGAGATTCTAGAATGGAGAAGGATCGTGGATTGGGTGATAGTGGCATCGGGGTGGACACCACTCATTCCACTTTTTCTGCGGCGGTGAAGCTGGAGGCTGCAGAAGCTGAGATAGAAAAGATACGCGGAAGTTACAACTCTCAAGTTGCAGCTTTGGAAGAAGAAAAATCGGTTTTGGAGGGCAAGATTGCAGCGAGCTCCGAAGCCGCAATGGTGCTGGAGGAAAAACTGAAGGAGGCGGAGGCGAAGCACAACGCAACTATTGGAGAGAAGGAATCAATTTCGAAACTGGAAGAGAGATTAAAAGACTCCGAAACGTACATTGATAAGCTACAAAAAGAGCTTGAATCGAAGATTTCTGCTCTAGAAGAAGAAGGAGCTGTGTTGAAAACTAAGCTATCCGCAAACACTGAGGCTGCAATCGCTCTACGAGAAGAGCTGAAAAATGCAGAGGGAAAAAGTGAAGGTATCAGCTTGGACAAGGATCGTAGCTTCACTGACAAGGAGAACTTCGATTTGGACAAAGACCCTAGTTTGACGGACCTTGAGACTTTGTTGGTTGAGGCCAAACAGTTCTTTTTCGTGTTGAACGAGAAGCTGCAGGCCGCAGAAGACCAAATTTCCAACTTCCAAGAAGATCGCAAATTGCTCATCGCAGATTTCGAGGAACAGAGGTCCATGTTGGATGCCAAGCTAGCAGCAGGCACCGAAGCCGCAATGACACTGAAGGAACAACAGGAAATAATCTCTACTTTGGAGGAGAAATTGGAGGCTGCAGAAAAACAACTTGAACAGTTTCATGGGTATCACAACTCAAAGATGGCAGAGTTTAGTGAGGAAAGATCCATGTTGGAATCTATGATAAAGTCATTGGAGCACAGGTTGAAGGAATCGGAATCAGAAACCAACAATACTAGTTCTGAGAAGGATAGATTGCTCGATGAGCAGAGTATTGCCATTGCTGATTCTCTTGAGAACTTAACTGCTGCAGAGGAGCAGATTGGGCTGTTGCGACTACAAATGAACTCGCAAAGAGAAGTTTTCAAGGAGGAGCTGGATCGAATGGAACGGAAGATTAAAGAAGTGGAGGAAATGAAGGCGGGAGACGCTATGGTTGACGACCTCGATGAAAAACAGAAGATTATCGATGCTTTATCAACCAACTTGACTGAGCAGCAGCGAGCTGTGGAGAACCAAAAGAAAATTGTGCTGGCCAAAGTCAATCAAATTCAAGAATTAGAATCTACTGTCGAATCAATGGAATCGCTTTTGGTATTGAAAGAAAGCACCTTATCACGGAAAGAAAATGATGCGAACGCTTTAAATGCGGAGAAGGAGTCGTTGCTCAAGAAACTTGAAGATAAAGAATCCGTGATTGAAGCTTTGAAGGAGGAAAGTCAGACCGGTTCGAACAAGAGCGTTGCTGCCGAAAGCCGAATTGACGAGATGCGAAACGAGATTCAAACGCTTGAAAATCGCCTTAGTACTGAAGTAGAAAAGACGAAAGAGCTTGACAAACTTCATCATGATCTTGCACAGACACAAAGAGTCGTATCGGAGAAGGAAATCATCATTAGCTCTCTTACCTCGGAAGGGGACGAGAATAGAAGGAAGTTACAAGAGTCTGATGCCTTGATTAAATCTCTTGAAGCCCAACTTCGAGCAGATTACGAGCTCATTCAGGAAAAGGAAAGATCAATCGAAAGCCTCCACCAAAGGCTTGAGGAGATTGAGACACAGGCGGGAAGAGATGCTGACATCATGTTGGAGCAAAAAGCTCAGGAAAGACAACAATTCGAAGAGGCCAGGAACTTGGCTGAGATTCAAATTGAAGGTCTGCAAGATCAAATCGAAGATCTGTCAAAGGAACTCTTAGATTCCAACTCCAAATGCGCTAACCTGGAAAAATTGATAAATGATTTGGAGCAATCAAGGCTCGCTGAATCTCGAAGTCTGGCATTGGAGTCAACTGGAGCTCTGCAGTCTGACAAGAGCTCTGAGATTGAGAGTGTCTCCATTTCGAGCTACGAATCTGATTCAGGGAGCCGCGACTCGCCAGTACGGGTCAGCTCTTTTCACAACAACATGTTGCCGGAGGGAGTACCCGAAGATGCAACTTCAACGCAGCAACAATCTGATTCAGTGAGCCGCGACGCGCCAGTACGGGTGGGCTCTTTTCATGTCAACTCATTGCCAGGGGAAGTGCCCGAAGGCCGCGAGTCGCCAGTTCGGGTCGGCTCATTTCACA
>JAAMXS010003058.1:0-10296 GCA_019693525.1 Cylindrotheca fusiformis | reverse complement strand
AAGTCAATTTATGGACACATGCAAAGAACGTCATTTGGGATCACATGACACAGGAGCCTGAGACATTTCAGATATATTGGTTTCTCATTCAGATACCTGTGAAAATCCTGTTGAAATCTTAATGGTCCTTCACGAGAGGAGACTATTAACCCTCCCCTTTAACTACACCTGTTTAGAGAAAGGATTCGTGATTCCGATCAAGATGATGATTTATTTGCTCCCTGAGCCCAAAACAGCGTTGGGCCTGATGAAATAAAGAATCCATCAGATCGTAATGATTTGCGACGCCGGCTATTTGAGCACTCTAGCAGTTATTGCACCAAGGACATAAGCTCTGATCCGAACCTCTTTCTTTAAGTTCAAGCAAGCAGAAGTCGCTCTGTGCGACGAATTGTTTCGCTGTCCTTAAGTACTGCAGTGAAGAGAAGAATGACTTCATTGTTTTCTCAGGTCTTGTTTTGAGTTTTTGGAGTGCTTCTATGTTCCTTTTTTTTGGGTGCTGGATCGGTGGCAAGTTGTGGTTCCATCATTCACCCCATATTTCCATTTCAGAGAATCCATATTTCACAGAAGATCTCTTCAAAACCATGGAGAGCTTCCTTGTCGATTTGCTTGTCGAGCACAACGTGTCGGCTTCTCAAGTCAACATGGTCCAGGACAATGCAAGAAGCAGAATCCGCCAAAAGCACAACCTCCGTATGGTCCAGGATCATGCAAGAAACAGAAACCACCGTGATACACAAAGACACCAACGATTGTTGTCACCGATCGCTCAAATACCGAAGAAAGCTAAGGCACATCGAGAATTGGACAGAGCAGATGTTTCTATGCCATTCTCCCTGCCAATGCATCACCAATCGAGATCCAAGCCCAGACTTGGCGCTCGATGCAATTGAAGGAGGGATTTACATTCAACCAAGGGGGTCAAGAGAGATGTTTGTAACGAACTATATAATTTTGTATTGCTAGATATATCTAATTTTCATTTCTTTTGCTGATGGTCAGATGATTTTTGGCAAACATGTATGATACACAAATCCTAGTCCTACAACTAGCCCTTTTAGCATCTCAGCGTGCCAGGTTAGTTTGGGTTCGTAGTGAGAGTGCATTCACTTGTCAAAAAAGGCCTTTTCTCTGGTTGCTTGGCAGACCTTCCCAGGAACGAATTAGCCTCAGGGAAGTAGCACCTAGTTATGACTACTAGGAAACCCAATCGTAGTAGACCTAGTCGCGGAGATTGTTCTTTTTGACTATGCATAGACTGACGTATCACAGGAGAGTGTCGCGAAGACCGAACTCCTGCTGCATTGGACGTTGGACATTGTTATTGATCCCTTTATCATATTAGCTCAAACTGAAAGATGTGCTAGTGAGAAGATGTCGCGGCATTTAAGATACCAGAGTGTCGCAAAGACCGAACTCTTGATGCATTGGGCCTTTCACCCTGAACAATGTGTATAGCTCAATTCCGAACCGTCACTTATTGATCCCTTTATCATATTGGCTCAACCAGGCTTGGAGGAGAGGCCGTGTACTAGTGAGATAGTTTTCCAACATGATTCTGGCTGGTGCTGTTCAAAAAGAACGTATCTTTGGAAAAGGTGAATGAAGTAATTGACGTACATCATCATCAAATGCATCAAAGCAGAAAAGATGAAAACGAAAGAACATCAATGGCATCCACCGAAAGACATAGAAACAAAGGCAAGTACTGTCCTATCAAAAGTCCCTATCATCAGAAGGTGCTCGCTGGATCAGTTCTTGAGTTCCTTGCTGGATGAACATAACATCTTGCCTTCTCAGGTAGACATTGTCCAAGACAACACCCCTTACAACCGGCATATCCAACAAAGCCATGTTCAACGAAAGAAATGTTCGGCCACTGAAGTCAATGATCGTGATTTGAGTTTTAAGAAAGCAAGGCTCGCATCAGTAGTTTCGACGGACAGATAACGAAAGTTCCTTTCGTAAAAGCCTAAATCATCACTTTGTTTCACGTTTCAAGCACTCCCTAGTTCATCATTCTATAAGATGTTTAGCTGATTTTCCATCTTCCAAAGGGACAATGTTTTTTTTGGCTATCTTCGTCCGCCCTGAAACTTTTCTCTTTGGTGTCTCATGAAATCAGAAAAGACGTGATCATCCCGTTGCTTTTTCGTCACTGGCTTCTTATCTTGTGGTTTCCCTCTATACGCGTCAAATCCAACACGATTATCGTCCGCCTCCCTTTCCTCCTGTCGTTGCGCCTCTTCGTCCTGCTGCGCTTGTTGAGACGCAGCACTATTCCTCTTATTCGAATGAATCATGCTGCGCATCAAAGGGGCAGCCACGCTACTTGTAGGTACAGCGGCGTTGGAAGGAACCGCAGAAGAGCCGATATCTCTTCTATAGACTCGGTTCGTTTGCTTGTTAGCGGCGGTTTCACGGGCCAGCGAAGATGGTAGTATAACTTCAGCGAGTCCCGTTCCTCCAACCAAAACAGCACCCCGTTCTTCTTGATCGGATTGTTTCTTCTCATTGGTTGCCGTATATAACTCTTTCGCTATTTCTTGATACAGAGCTTCTTGATCGGTGACTGGTTTTGTACCGTTCTCGTCAGTAGTAGTAGTAGCAGTGGATGATCCCCCACCACCACCATTCTTGTTCAACTCTTCCTCAATATAGTTTTTCATAGCTTCTTGATGCTTCTTATCCAATACCGATAATTCACCTCCACCAGAAGATTCGACGAGTGGATTTACGGGAGCGTTTGTTTTGGATTTCGACAACGACGATGAGTATTCTCCGGTTACCAAAGGTAAGGAACTTAACAATTTCAACTTTTTCTGTGCCTCTCGAATTTTGGCTTTCACGTCCTCATCATCGCCCTCATCATCGCCCTCATCGTCGTCTTCATCTCTCTTTCTCGTCCGAAGCTTTGCGGATTTCTTTTTGTTGGGCTTGCGAAACATAAGGAGAGAGAGAGCCTGAACTATCTATGTCTATAGTAGAGCTATAGCTGGAGCAAGTGAAATGGCGATGATAATAATGAAGTTTGCTACGTGGCTACATTGCACCAGAGGCGCAGTGGGACATGCCGCACGCGTCGTAGCTTTGTCGCAGGGATGACCTGCAACGTACGTCATTCGTACGACATCAGAAACAGAGCGTTGTCTACGAACCCCCTGTTAGAATGGAGGACCCTAATAAGGGGGTTCGTAGACTGACATTGGAGAGTCGAGAAACAACTAGTAGTAATAGTACAGCCTGCGTAGTCAGGTGGTCCCTAGTAGAATACTACAAGATAAATGCTCAGGAAATGGTTCATTTTCACCCGTCAAACTACTAGCAAACACGGAGAGAACGCTCAGTGAATGGCTCATCCTCACTCAACTAGCAAAAACGGAGAAAAACTTCAAAGGTACAGCCTTTAAATCCATGACAGGGTCCTAACGCAAGTTCATTTGCTGGTAGTCTGTTACGACAGTGCAGCTTGACTGCATGGCGACTGGTCCAGTTTCGATTGACACCTGACAGTTTTTCTACTTCGCGGTGCTAATACTACTACTACTAGTACTTATGTGAGAACCTTTTTTTCTGTTGTGATTCCAAATTCGAAAAATCTTGTTACGGGGACAAAGGTCATGAGCATCTCACGTTCAACGGCTGAGAGGCTTAACCATAGTCGAGTGTATATTCCCCTCCCATCCAAGGTGTATAATATGTCAAAGAAGGATCGTCGTTTGGTGGTCTACATTGGACCGCCCAAGACGGCATCAACAAGTTTGCAGGTCTTCCTTGCCCAATATCTCAGTCCCAAAGGCAAAGGCAAGCGACGAGTGGAAGCTTTTAAACAATGGAATTTCCCTATGTTCTTCAACGACAAGGCTGGGATCAAGCGTCTGGTCGACAATACTGGAAACAAAACAATGCGTTATGTGGCTCCAATCCGTCGTACCATCCAGAATCAACCAAAATCGATCAATTTGGTGCTCGCATCGGAATATCTGGTGAACTACAACAAAGTCTTGAACGATCGGATGTTCCAACATCTCGCCGAATGGGCTGGTGTCGATAGAGTGGAAGTGGCTCTCCAGTCGCGAAGTCCACGAATCGATCATTTGGTATCCATCTGGAAACAACAAACTCAAGTCAAAGGGAAGTTAACCTTTGGATGGTCCTTTCGCCGGTACATGTGTTCCGAAACCACAACCAAGTCGGCCAATACTCGACTAAGGCGCTTTACCAACCCAATCGGTCTTGCGCATGATATTGTATACAGATACAAGAAGCTCCCCGTCCATGTCATGGATATGAAGGGTGCAACTCAACTTGGGATCGATGTGTGTCATGGATTTGCGTGTTCTATCATGAAAGTGAATTGCACGAAAGGGGGCAAATGGGTCAGAGGTTTGGAGGGTAAAACCGTTCATGTCAACTCGAAGAAACGGGAATCAGGTTTGACTCGTGAGCAAATGGAACAAATGGAAGCTTTGTATCAACAACGAGATTGTGAATACTACGATGAATTGCATAACCATCCCCTCTTTCATCTTCATTACCGACACGGTGACTTTTGGCCGAACAATTGTTCCAATATTGTTCTTCAAGAAGGAGGAAGTGGTGGCTATCGAAATAACAGCATGGCCATGTTGTCAGATTTTCGTAAGATTATTCAATGTCCGGGATACAATGGTAGCAATGATATTTCCAGAAGAACAACACAACAACCCTCCCCTACTCCTCGGCCTCCTCCCCCACAATTGATTCGTGAAGAAACACCACCAGTCGTCCTGCCCCCCTCCGATTCCCCGTTGAAAGTGGCTAGCTACATAATCTTAATGCTCCTGGCAGTGTTCATTCAGAGAAGACGACTGTATCGAAGATATCAGGAAAACGATTGATTGGTCAAACCCCATTGTTCAATAAAAAAATCAGAGTATATATATATATATCTCAGCAGTCCCTTCTTCACTGTACTAAACAAGGGGTCTGATGCTGCTGGGACTATTCTGTCCAAGCTATATCTCCACCCCTGGATTATATACGATATGAACCTATACCCCGTAGGGTGTGTGTGATGGGCATTGTTTATAGCTAGTTTTATTGTTACATCAACTAGAAATGGTTTTGTATTCGTTCTGAAACCAATCGTATACACCACCAATGATACACACCTGAATTAGAGTAGTATAGCAATAGAATCGTTCTCTTTACATACGAAGAGTCATCAAGGAGAGCTATTTATTCCATTCCAGCCAGTCGCTTTTGGACATACTGTACACACTCTATTTTATTATAGTCGTTGTCCGTGGCGCAAAGGTCACCACGCCGGCCAAAATACCAACGACAAATAAGAAAGTCGCAATTTGCAAGCCTGCCGAGCAAGTCTGGGATTTTTGAAAATCTTTTTCTTTCTCAAACCGCCGCCTCATCATTATTGCACATTGAATTGTTGCAATTTGCATGGTGCTACTGTAGAATACAGCCTCTACTTGTTTACACGGTCTATCGTCGTCTTGGGAAATGATGATGATGATACGAAGGCTAAGAAGATTTCAATTGCTTTTGGTGATTCTACTACAAGTGTTCTTTTCGTCGTATGCCTGGACAGTTCTTTCGAATTATAATGTCCAGCAAAAAATACATCAGCATCAGCAGCGGATGCGAACGACAACAACAACATCGTCGTCCTCCGTTCTAGAATACCGCGTCATCAGCACCAACGAAGAAGATTACCTTCATGATTTCATTGATGTTGAAATTGTGGATCATTCTTCGTCCTATCAAAGGAGGAGGAAGAATAATTCCACACAAACAACAAGACCATCAACATCAACATTATTCCAACAAGAAATTCACATTCCCCTGGACAAGTTCTTAATCTCGTCGTCGTCGTCGTCTTCATCATCATTCAGTGCCGTCAGGAGCAATAATATGGCTATGAAATGGAAGAAACAAATTGGTGATGTGATACGGAAAGGAGATACTATTTTAATTTTGGAGCATACGAATGTTTATGGACAGAAGGAACATCAAGAAGTTCAATCCGATTATGATTGCAGATTGATCTCGTCGTCGTCCACTACTACCACAACGACCACCACCACAATCAATAATAATCAGAATGATGATATTGATGATGGTAGCAGTATTCGAATCCACAACAACAAGCAACATGCCTCGGAGGATATCGAAATTGAAATGAATAATAATGTCATTGTTCAAGTAATAGTAGTACCAAAAAAAACTCCTGCCATTGTTCTTGTGGTACAACCGGTGACATTTTGGACGATTGATATTGATACCAATACAAGAATGGATGTCCAATTACAAATCGATCGTATGGAAAAACAACGGATGCACAAAAAGATTGGTCAAGAAGCGGAACGAATGACGATTGCCAATGAAATGTCAACGTTTCAAGAGCAAGCATTACAAAAATATCAAGACGCCAAATGGATCAGGGGGTTGGCAGATTGGAAGGTAAACAGTAGTAAACGAAAGAAAAAACGATTGCTCAATGAGGAGGACAAGAATAAAAAGAAGAAGAATCACAAGGATGATTGCCACGTTCTTGTACTAGACTTATTGCAGAATGGATCGGCAAAAGAAGTGAACCAGAACAAGATAGCGGATGATCCAACAACAACAACGACGACGTTGTGTATGGATGGCATAAATGGAGAGGATCTTTCACCGATTTTTGAGGACGAAGCTAAAGAAGACTTGTCCGAAAACAACGAGCACGAATCCACTTCCCCCACCATACAAACTGAACATGATACGAATCTAGTCGTTGACAAGGATGATAAAAAAACGACGACAATAGCTCCAGCTGTCGAAATTACACAGGAGGAAGTAAATGATTCTTCTCTCACTACTACTAGCATTGAGGAGGAGGAGGAGATTGTCCCCATCAAGGAAACAGCTGTATCTTCAGCACCAGACAATAACGAGGATGACAAGATTCCAGTACTCGATTTCTTTTCAAGTGTGTTTCAACGATCCTACGATATATATTCCAATAATAAGGACTCTTATTATTAGTGGAGAGATGTTATTATTGCTGGAGCAGTAAAACCAAGTTGCAGAAGACACAAACATTTTGATAGTACCCTCCTCCATTCAGTCCCGAGTGACTAGCATACGACTCAACCGAATGCGCGCGCGGGTATGATGGTTCGGAACAAAAAGGGGGTTTTGCTCGGCTGCGGGTCCCACATGCAACTGACGTACATCTGTGTACGCATACGTACCATCAGTAGGCATAACTACTTTACGTGGGAGTCAAGATTTCAACGCACGTGGCCAAATAGTACGGTCCAGCGCTATGTGTAATAATATAAAAAGACCCAAGACAAAAATACCGCAAAACGCAGGCACATGCACTTCAGACAGACACTTTCAGGTTTTTTGTCTTTCTCAATTTTCCACAGTCTCTCTCTCTCAAGAGTGATTCTATCCTACCCGATATCAACTCTTTATCAGAAAGCGTTACTTCCTGTAAACCAAACAAGAAGAAGAAGAAATAGACCTATATTCCCTTTTTTTTTTTTTAAAACAATGCCCTACGACGATGATGACATTACTACGGACAGTAACACTGTCGCTACCCGTGCGGTCGTCACACCGGAGGGAACCTGTGCCAAACATCCTCATGTCAAACTGAGAGGGCGCAATTCGGCCGGTCAATTGTTTCAACGTGATTCTTGTTACGAATGTGATGCCGAATTTCAGAATGAACGAAAAAAATTCTTACAGAAACAGCAAGAATTGGATCGTCAGATTCAAAGTTTGGACAATAATAACAACAACAATAATACGACGGAACACAATTTTCGCAACATGGACATTTCGAATGCCATCAATCCCAACAACAACAGTGCTGCTACGAATAGCAGTCATCATCGCGGAATGAGTTTGGATGAACTCAGTACTAACACCTCGAATGCTCCGGGAAGTTTAACAGTTTCTAATGGTGGTGGTGGGTATCCTGGCAGTGGTGGTTATCCACCCTATGGTGGTTATGCTCCGTATGGATACCCGCCTCCACATCCATATGGATATCATCCACCACCACCACCACCGCAAGGGCAAAATGGCAAGCCGGGAGGTCCACCCATGTCTCATCCACAGCATCATCCAGGATGGGGACCACCTCCTCATATGGCTCCTATGGTCCAACCGCCACAACAATCGCAGGATGATTCCAAATTGTTTGCCTTGTTGACGCAAAAGGAAGACGAATTGAAGGAATTACGATCCAAGTATGAAGAATCGCAGGGTCGATTGCAGAATCAGACGGTCGAATTGTCACGATTGCAAGCCAAATTGGAGGCTGCGACGGCCAATTTGGAACAGGAACGAAAGATTGCCCGATTGGAATCCGAGGCGGCGGCCAAGGAAAAATTGGAGGCTTTGGTTCAGGAACAACGAAGGGAACATAAGGAAACGATGAAACAGATGCAGGAACAAATGTCACAAGCGGCGGCCGCAATTGCCCTCGCCAGGAATGAAGCACCGCCACCACCCGTCTTATCCCAAAGCCATCCATCATTGATTGCGAATCGACAAGTATCCGAGACGGAACATCCTGACAATGGTGGTAGTAGTGGTGGTGGTAGTGTTGGAATTTCCCGTGACGGCAATATGAATGGTGGAAAAAACGATCAAAATTCGTCTCAGGGCAGTGATCCATATTATGAAAATGACGGCAATGCCAAATCTTCGTTGATTTCGGACGAAAATAATAAACTGCCTGTCGACAAGTTTGAAAAGGGAAGTCGATTGCCTATTACATTTGATGATTCTACCATGGGCTCGTCCGTTGTCGGATCGACGGGACCATCACCGATCGGTGCCATTTCCACAGCAGCACTGCAAGATTATTCCTTTGTTGATGACGACGACGATGACGACGATCAAAATGAAAAGCAAGCAGAGGAAGAGGCGAAATTCGCCACCAATAATATCAAGGCAACACCGGCGCCTGCCAAACTCAAACCATGGCAACAGAATTATCAAGATGATGCCAACCAGTCGGTCATGGACGAAGTGAGTATGGGCGCTGGGAGTAGTACCATGGAAGCGTTGGCCAAGGCGACTGCCAAGAAACCTGCCAACAAGGATAAGACATCCCACTTTGTTCCCAAATACAGTGACCCCAACGAACGACAGCCCATTGTGGAAGAAGATAATCAGTCATTGGGACAAACTGTCGCATCGTCGACGTATGGAGAAGATCGCCAAAAGGTCGTCAACAAGACATTGTTGGACCCGTATGGAGATAGAGGTATCTACACAGGAGTTATATTGCGAACGACGGGTATGCCTCATGGATTGGGACGCATGGTCTATGAAGAAGATGGTCGTGTCTTTGAAGGAGATTGGCGTCATGGACGATGGCATGGATATGGTCGTGCCAGTTTTAGCAATGGCGATTCGTAAGTATATATGTACTTTTGCATGGATATTTGGAAGGGTTGTCCTACAGGATGCTTCCTTATATTATTTCACTCTAACGCAATCTCTCTTTTCTGTTCTTTGTTTATTTTGTTTTGTTGTTTTACAGGTACGAAGGAGAATACAAATTTGATCAACGACATGGACGCGGTGTTTATAGTTGGAACGATGGCCGTGTCTATGATGGCCAATTTTCCGAAGACAAACGTCATGGCAAAGGTCTCTTTACGTGGCCCGATGGCGCCGTCTATGAAGGAGAATTTGTGAATGGTCAGCGCCAGGGCCATGGAAAGTACAAATTTGCCGATGGTGGCCAATACGAAGGATCTTGGCAGGGCGGTCGTTATTCTGGCTTTGGTACGTGTACATGGGAGGATGGAAGGAAGTATAGAGGAGAATGGCGGAATGGAATGGCACATGGACGAGGAACCGAAACGTATCCCAATGGTGCCATTCGACATGAAGGTCAATGGATAGATGACGAACCAGTCCGATAAAAAGAAGGAAGTAGACTATGAAAAATTCAAATTCTTATAGATGATTTGTTTCGATGTACATTTATATAATTTTACTAATAGTACCTATTCTAACAAAACCAACGAATTGATAGTAGCCTTTGGAAGTGAAATTGGAAAAAGAGAGTCTCGTCGCACAGGTATCCCATCACGGACATAGATGGATGTGAGCGCATACGTATTATTATGGACATTTGACCTACTACTACTATATTTTAAACCACTCTCTCATTGGAATGACAAAAAACCTAAGCCATGTGTTGATACTCGTTGGAGGGGAGTACAGAAAAGTTTTCTGTGGCTTCCGTATCCCACCATTCTAAAATGGCATCCAATG
>JAAMXS010003056.1:0-28557 GCA_019693525.1 Cylindrotheca fusiformis | reverse complement strand
GTCAAAAAACCAAGGACAGGAAGACGGGATGTATTATAACTACTGTATAGTTCTGCGCTTTTAGATTTCGACGAAGACATTGGCTACAGTGAATCCAGAACCAGAAAAGAATGGAAACTATGCACAGTAGTTATAATACATCCCGTCTTCCTGTCCTTGGTTTTTTGACGTCCCAAGAAAAAGACCCATTACCCCTCAGCACGGTGTTCGAAAAATACAATGCCACCCAGCCAGAACGTTCGAGTGATACTGTACAACAAGAAGAACGCTCGAAGAGAACCAGCAGTCTGCTCTGCTCCAAATGGACTCGGACTCAAACTCTGCTATTGGTCTTAGTACAATTTCTTCAGTCTAGATAAGGGCCTACTGGCCGCTTACAGTACAGACAAGCAATAAGGCCCTTTCTACTCTCTAACCGTATGGCTATCTACAATGGAAATAGCGCAGATCCTTCTGTCAACAAAGTGTACAAAACATTTGCGTGGCGTTGCTTTCCGTGCTGCTCATCCAAGAGTTTGTTCAGTCTCTCGAATACCAACGGCCAAAGTCCACGATAGAATTCTCTGTCGCAAGTTTTTGAAAAGAAAAACTTCCTCCCGCTCCAGTTTAGGTCGACTTGATACATTACCCGGTCGTGATTGGAAAACGTTGAATCCAGCTTCAATCGCTTGATCGATGCGTTTGACTGGAGGGAATGCGCCAACTCCATCAAACCATGTTCGTCAAATGGATTGCCGTCCAATGCCAACTTCTCAATCCCCTTCATATTGGGAACTTTCGACGCAAGGATTGAAAGCCCGGTGTTTGTTATTCTATTGTTCGCCAAGCCGATATATTTGATACTAGTATTGTAGCTGAGAGCTGCAGCCAGATACGGCACATCTCGGTCATCAAGTTTGTTGAATCCCAATTCCAATGACTCCAAGGTCCGCGTAGCCCCCAGAGCCGCAACAATTGACGCAAGGTTTACAAATTGACCCTCATCAATGACTTGGCATGACAAGTTGAGCACCCCAAGCTGCGTCTTTTCGAAAAGTATCGATAAAGAGTTCATTCCGTGTCGAAGACATTTGTTTCCTGAGATGTCCAGCGACTTCAAAGAGGAGCTGTGCTGTAGGGCATTCAGCAGTACTGCAAGGCTATCGTCAGGTAGAATCTGCCCATTCGCAGCAAAGCATGATTTCAGTGCAATATGTCGTAGAGTTTGGTTTTGCAGCAACCCATTGCTGAGGGATCGGATGGCCGCGCCATCTCCGAATCTGCAATTTACAAAATGAAAAGTTTCCAAACTCTTCGATGCCGACAAACCCTTTTCTAGAGAAGCAGCAGAATCTGCCGTCAATGTGAAGAACACTGAACACCCAGAGACCAATATCAGGGTCCTTAGGTTCGAATTTGTATGCAAACCGACTCCCAGGCTGTGCGCGTAGCTGCTGAGAGCACCAGAACTAAGCTTCAGTGACTCGAGACGGGCTATTGTCATAGCTACAGTCACAATGATGTCAATGTGACCCGTGCATTCAGTCAATACCAGATCTGTGATACTGTGCCCATGTCTCTGCAAAACTTTGATCATAAAAGCAGCCACTCTAGTGTCAATTTCAAAGTCTGTGATCTTCAACGATTGAATTATTGTAGCATCGAGACTTGCAGCTTTTCGTAGTTCTTCCACACTATCTTCCGACGACCACCAAGGCGTCCCAGAAAAAACTACTGTTTGATTGGTCGACGCCGGAGCAGTCTCATGGCCCGTTGACATTTCTCGGTGCACTCCTTGACTATGTTTCTGATCTGCGTTGCAAATACTTGATTCGCTCCTACAAATCTGACAGACTACGTTGGTTCTTTCGAACACTGTGATACTTTCGTTGCTGATTCATATGGTAAAGATTGGTTCGTTCTCTGCTCTCGCCTCATGTTCCGTTTCTGTGAATGTCGTTGATCTTCCTTCGTCTATCGTGGTTGAAATTTTGCCCCCGAAGTGTTCTAAATGCGGGGAACGGACTACACTACTACGCCAACGTACACTGCATTGTCAGAAGATATGCACATGATTTTGATGAATGGCTTTTGCCCATGCTACCATGCCACAGGCAGTAGTATAATAACTTCTTGTCCGAAACGGTAGGGCATATATGCAACATTAGATGGCTTTAAAATCATACCAATCTGCAGGATGCAAAAAGGGAAACCTACGATGGATTCTGCAATCTTTTATGCTTTCGGCCATCAGCTTCTATGCTGGAATATCCATAGGAATTCAACTCGGTAGGGATCAAGCGGCGGATTGTTGGACGAAGAATGATCCTCGTATCGTAGACTACGTGAAGGAAAAGGTGAACGTGAAACTCCGAAAGTATCAGAAGCAATCGCAGCAGGGCGCTGCGTTCGGAGACGAAGCTCCAAGAATACCAAAGGAAACCATGGGTAGAGTTGTCACGGGGATGGGTCGCTTGGGTCGGGATCGCTTCGCCGCAAAGTTTGAGATGGTAAGATCAATCTATTGATTACCAAATTATGAATTCAGGTATGAAATTGCATCAGTATGATCGTTGTCTGATGAAGAATGAACTTCCAGGGCGTCCCACTCGATCAAAGCGTTCAAGGGAACAATGAGATTCTAATTCTCTACAACCACGACGATGCTCTTCCATCGAATCCCTATGATGCGCACGCAGCGAAGTTTTCACGGCAGGTTCCACTTTTCGATTCCGTTGATGAGGCCACCGAAAATTGCGACAATCTTCATGTGATACTAACCGATCACAGTAGGCGAAGTCAATGTCTAGCAATTATGGGCCAGTACGAATCATATCATATCCAGAAATGGATGCGGTTGCCAGAGCAAGGGGTAGGCCGAGGTCTGAATCGGGCTTACCCATTAAGATTGGTAAGCAGAGGGACTCAAGAAAATGGCCGCGTAGCTTCGAAACTGCCGACACCGAAGACCACAATGCAGCATTTTGAGACACTCAACAACTACATTCATTCGCTACCAGAAATCTTGGAGCAACTCAGACCGATGTTGCGAAAGATAAAAAATAATAGCAATGCTGTGATTGTGATGGTGTGCAACTTCGGACAGTCAGAACTGCTGATGAACTTTGTCTGCAACTCGAGAGCAAAAGGTCTCGATACATCAAATGTTATTGTTTTTTGTACAGATCGCGAGACGCAAGTGCTGGCTGAGCATCTGCAGTTGACCACCTTCTTCAACAATTGGGGGGGGATGCCTATAGAGGCAGCCAGAGAATTCGGAGACGATGACTTTGGAAGAATGATGGCTGCCAAGGTCTACTGTGTCCACCTAGTTTCTCAATTGGGCTATGACGTGCTTTTCCAAGACGTGGACGTCATATGGTACAAAAATCCATTGCCGTGGTTTTGCAACTCTTCTTCACCCTACCGCGATTTCGATATGATTTTTCAAGATGATGGAAACCATGCGTTGTACTATGCTCCGTATTCAGCCAACACTGGATTTTACTTTGTTCGCCACAGCGAAAGGACAGTTTACTTTTTGAACTGCCTACTCATGGCAGGCGATCTGATAATGAGCACACATTCACACCAGCACACTCTGACGACTTTGCTGAGTGAGCATGCTAGTATGTATGGCCTTAAAATCAAAGTGTTGGAACGGAACACCCCAGAGTTTCCAGGTGGATATTCTTTCCATCGCAAGCAGGAGTTCATGAAGGACCTACTTCAAGGTAGAATTAAAGCCTACATTTTTCATATGTCTTGGACACTTAACAAGGAAAACAAGATATTTTACTTTCAGCAAATGGGGGAATGGTTTTTGCGGGAGCACTGCATCGGACTTCCACCATCAGCAATTGGCGGCGACGGAAGTGGATGCTGTTCAAGAGAGGCCATCATCTCTTGTCATTACCAAGATAAACCAAGCAAAATCCCTTGCCGCGACTCGCCGCCAATGGATCCAGGAAAAACATCGTTTTGGTAATGCGTCCGCTCCTACGCATGCTGCCAGTGTGAGTTACCATTGCTGTTGGAGCATGGCATGAACGCGTTCAACACGTATGTTGTAACAGGGATGTGTTCTCCCCAATCTTGTCTGCTTGGGGTCGCCATACACCTTTTCACCGCTGTCGCAGTGTTGTGCAACTGAAAGTCCACTTAAGTTGTAACATGAATGGTAGAAATCTCGGGGTTTGCTTGGCTTGTCGCGCAAGCCGCCATGAATATCTTCACCAGAACTCATTGTGAGAGAGACACAGTACTATTCTAGACATGCCATGGATTCTCAACGTACCTTGTGCGCAAAGCAGAATGTACCGTTCAAGCATGGGCGCATCAAAAAGCAATGGAAAATTAAGTGAATCATCAGTTTGATGCTCTAACCAAGGGTCCTCGGCCTTGTCTTCGGATGCATATAGAGCACTCGTGATTGCTGTTGCCCCTCCTTGCCAGAATGAGTAGCACCCGTCGACCAGTTTGTTTGACCTGCCTGAGAAGCCTCCTTCGTATGACATTTGCCTGTGTACTAGCCATCCCGTCAGAGCTGGTAGATCCAAAAGGTGAAGCTTCCCCATCATCTGCATCGCAGCTACACCACAAAAGGCATATCCACCGTGTGCTTCACAATTGGGTTCTCCAGCGATTCCACCCTCCCATGTCTGGCAACTTTGGATGTACTCAGCAACACGATCTTGACATAATTGTGGTGTAGCAAGGTTCAATAACTTCGCACAGCACAAAATTGTATACGAGGCTCGAACGTCTACCTCTCCGTCGTCATGCATGCGATATCCTCCAGACTCAGTCTGCATGCTGATCATCCATCTGTACAGGGGAATACGAACCTTTGTTAGTAAAGCTTTTGCTTGTCGTGCTGATTTAGGATACTCTAGATTTGTTGACAGTATACACAAGGATAGAACAGCAGCGTACGTAGTAGCAGCATGCGCTATCTGTCCTGGTCCTCCACCAAAGCCACCAGCTGGCAATTCGCTCGTTTCGTCTTCTTTGGCGTTACAAAAATAAAGCAGATCATCATCTCTTGTGACGGGGGGATGGACAATAGCTATTGGTGACCAGCAATGTTCTAGCGTCGAAACCATCCGGCACCGTTCAGTTTCGTCAATTTTACCCATTCCGTCGAGAAGATCACAACTATGCAAGCACCAGTATAAAATCCAAGGTCGAGACGAGTCAAGGCTGACAAAAGCTTGCTTCAATGATCTTCGCCAAACTTGCGATAAGTACTCTATATGTTTTTCCCGCAGCAGCCGGACACTTGTATCATCCCTCCCAATCAACCCAGTCTGTCTTAAGTGCTGCAACTGATCATCCTTCAGCTTGTTTAAGTCAACAAAGAAAGGGGCAACTTCAGCTTCCGTGTCCTGTTGGAGCAACAGCGATGGAGAAACAGGCATTTTCGATTTTAACAAGAGAATGATGGACTTCTTAGAATATTCACCTGTAGGATTGCTGTTTAATGGCTTCATGCAAGGTTGAAGGACACGGAAAACAAGGTCGTTGTTTGGTGCGGATGTTCCAACGACTGGGGTATCGACTTATCCGATTCACGGTCTTGCACGGCACGTTCATTTATACGGACAAACTACTACTCCATCACAAGGCGCCCTATTGTACAGTACCCGGCCGTACTGTAGTGCAATTCGGTCCAGCTTCTTGGGCAAGAACAATAATATTCAGCCCACATCTTTGAAGATTCGACTTGTGAAGCCTGCTCCTGTAATCATGGCGAACTTTTCAGATGGCAAACTACCGCTCGGCTCTGAGCGGACATTTTCCCCCCAGCCATACTTCACGGAACTGACTGTTTTCAAAGTGGTGCTCTATACTTCCGCCTTCGCATACGTCTTATGTGTTATGGTCGTGTCGGCAATTGAGCCCTTTTTGACGTTGCCTTGTGATCAACCAAAGGAATCCTTTGCCTTTCCTAATCCGGCTTATGAAGGCTTTACTTGTAAGCGCCGTCGCCACTGGAGCTTGCTGGGCATGAACCGAGAAGAATGCTCGTTTGGGCGCCGATTAGTTTGTGCGGTGGTTCTTGGATCATTGATTGGATGGGAGAGGCGACAGGCAGATCGACCAGCTGGTATACGAACGATGAGTATGGTTAGTTTAGGATCGTGTCTCTTTACAATCAATTCGGCGTTTGCCTTCATTGATGGCCCAATGAGCGTAAGACATTTACTTCCAACACTTTTGTGATTCTTCAAGGCGACACATTCACCTAGTTTCTTTTTACAGTGGGACTCTTCGCGCGTGTCAGCAGCCATCCCAAGTGGCGTTGGATTTTTAGGTGCTGGGCTGATATTCAAAAAAGAGGACAAAAACAAGCCCGGTGAAAAAAATCACATTGTTCACGGCTTGACAACAGCAGCCTCCCTTTGGTTGTCTGCAGCAGTCGGGATTGCTTGTGGCGGAGAGATATATTTTCCTGCATGCTTTGTAGTTGCATTGATGATGCTTCTTCTGAGATTTGCTCCCCGCGGCGGAGATGACAATACAGACAACGATAGCGACACACCAGCGGAAGTGATAACTGGCAATTTTGGTCGCAGTGACTACGCTAGCACTGACGTTTTGGAAACCACGCCTCTTTCAGAGCGTCGGGAGAGACGTAGTTCCAACAACACTCGGAATCGAAGATCTCTTGCCAGCGCGGTATAACGTGCATTCGAGAACCAATCTTGTGAACTCAAGGCCTGGAACGGCCAATCAGGATATCTCATATTTTTCCAGCAGCGGAATGGTGTTCGACTCCACAATACCACAGCGTGTTCACAAGTCTCAAAGAGACGTTTGTCTTGGAACTACTAATGCAATTTCTAGGAACTATGATTGTGACGACACGTTTATTGCAATTCTTCCAGGGCTCGCCTTAGCAAATTTGAAACGTCACTAGATGAAGGCCTATCTGATTCCAGATATGCCCGACATTTATGCATGACTTCGAGTATCGCAGTTGTGCCTGGGTCAGTGCCCACTTCTTCGCCCACCAGCGGGGCTTCACCGGATTTTATGAATTCCACAGCTTCTTCGAAGCTCTCCCCTTGGAAAGGTACTTCGCCAGTTATCATGTGATAAAAAACAGATCCAGTTGAGAATACATCAATCTTGTCATTTTGTCCAGCATGATCAGAATACTCCTCTGGTGATCTCATTCTGCTACCTTTATGGACGTTTGGAATAGTGAAGTTACAAATGGACGGGTGTTTTCTGGATGTCAGGAAACGACAGCGATTGAAGTCATTGAGTTTCAGCACCTGCCTATCTTCTCTTTCTGTGAATAGAAACTGAGAAGATTTAATATCCGCGTGCGCGACTGTTGGCATTCCCTTGTAGTACAATTGTGATTGCTCCACTCCTTCGGCGACGGCCAGGGCCAATGTCAGCAAGGACTTTGGATCGACTTCTTCTTGGCGAGAGTCCATTATCCAATGCTGCAGTGTTCCAACTGCACGTTCAACCACATTCGAAAATGCGCAATATGCATGTATATCAAGAACATGCGGGCTCTTTGTTGCCTGGTCCATTACCAAGGCATCGCGACGGTGTTTGTCTAAATACGATTCGCTGAATCCCTTTGAGTAGACAGTTGTTTTCAACACAAAACTCCCTGGGTTTCCATTTTCGTCAACAGGTTGCCATACATCTTTGAGTCCACCAGAGTCTAGATGTTTCAACTCGATTCCAATCCGCATCCCAAGCTCGTGGATAACATTGCAGTTCGGTTTTGAACTTTCGGATTGCCACGGAGCAATATACGGACAAACATCGAGATTGCTATTGAGAGCTGAAGATGAGCGCCTTCTTTCCCTCTTTTGGCCAAATGACATGTCAACACCAGAAACTGCATTGGTCGCAATCCGTGAAGATCTCGCAAAGCCTCCTCCTCTTGCATAGATAGTCTCCAGGAAGATCACGCGTTTACCATTGTGCGGAAGCTCGTATTGCCAAAGTGAAAGCGATTCTCTGACTCTCATGAATGTAAGCTGTAGAAGCAAGATTATGACAAGAGTCAGACATTTCCTCCGACTTGACACCTTTGAAGTCCAAAATCGGAGACAAATATTGGCGAGCCGCCTTTCTTCCAAATCTTCCTCACCAGTCTTGGGTTCTGCGAGTCCTTCTCGCGAAACGCCGGTTCTCAAGGGAACCTCCCTTCGTCGACGAGGGTGTCCAGACCAGTGCATTATCAGAACATCCTAGCAGGAAACATCTCGGACCAGTTTACGCGGTGGTTGTGGTCCGCAATTGCATATTTTTTTTGGGTGGAGAACCGTTCAGCAGCGGTTGCCGACGGTTTGAATCGTCTAATAAGAAATCTTCTGGCTCGCGGTCCATCTCACTCTGAAAAGTTGTAAAAACGGATTCGCGCCTTGTACCGCGCTCGGTTTAACGTCAGTTCTGGACCTTTTTCTCAATCATCTCGTCAAGACTGGGGAACGAGCAATGGGAGTTCCAAAAAGGATGTACAGATTTTCCCCGGCATTGACCCTACATATTCGCTAAGAGACCCTAATACGGTTAAATAACACATACCTGGCTGCTATGGAAGATACTCGAAAGCATGGGTATCCCAGACACAACAACAAAAACAGTCCGAAATCTTCACACGAATGTTACAAACCAGTTGAAGATCGGGGCATTCAAAATATTGGAAAGAGAAAACACAGTCGGACTTTGGGGCCTATACTTTTTGTCCAAATGATACCAGCAGCTGTACCTTGGTTTTTTCGAAAAGGGTTTTTGGATACCAGACGGCAGGTGGCTTGACTTAATCAATAGAAGGTGCAACCCGACATCAACTTGCCAATCAATCTAAAAGGCGGATGCCAAGAAATTCAACCGTGAAATTCATTCTATACTATTGACTCGGCCTAATTTCTATTTTAAGGCACACCATGTCTCAGTGCAGGAGACATTGGCAGTGCATTTGTTGTGAGTTGAAATCCGGGTTATTTGGTTGAAATCCGGGTTACATGTCACGGATTTGGTCCAAATGAGAATATAGGGGACCAAATGAGAAGTCAAGATTAGTGCCAAGAGTGAAGACTGGCTTATTGAAATGTAATGAGCTACAAGATGTGATTGTGTGAGTCAAGTCACAAATGAGAACCAGGATCACAAGATGAACAGAGTGATCGTGAAATAGATTGGTTTAAAATCAATTGAACTAATTATAATCTTTATCAGCATAGAAAACCTGAATGTCTAGTAGAGCCTTCGGACAGCATTGTGGAAACAAATGACGCACCAAGCCGGAGTCAAGAAACAAAAGCTGCTGTCCTTATCTCAAGATATGTCAACAGCCAATTGCAGGCGACAATGAGGAAACAATGTTCAACGAGCACAATGTTCTCGAATTCTGCGACAACTTCAAATACCTTGGAACAACACTGGACAATACCCTAGATAATTGCCGTGAAGAAGAGAATCCGACGTTCTTGGGAAACCATACACCACCCGAGATAGACAGCTCCCAAGTCGTCGGACTATATACCGTTATCTTATCCTTTCTAAACTAGCGTTGTTGCATATTTTATTCTGATGACGTTCGTACATACTGACATAATTTGGATGATTGGCTGCTCCATCATATTCAGCTAGTCTTCCATGGCTAGCTAGTCTCCACTTGTGATCCGTCTCCAGCAAGTCCATTCCAGTGGTATCGGGGATCGTTATGGCAGTGATGGCACACGCCAGAAAACTAGCATAGCCACATATGTAGAACAAGTCGACATCACGTTTCAAAAAGTTGAATAGTACAGCAGCAGTCAGGGCCCCAATTTTCCCAGCTGCAGCACAGATACCATGGCAAAGGGTTCTCATCTCAGTTGGGAAGATCTCAGCCGGTACCTGGATTGTAGAGTTGAAATGAGATCGGACATGCTGCAGAAGCACAAGCAATTTGCCCAACTTACCAAAAACGTAGTTGCATTAGGGCCCAGCTGCCCAAAAAAACTCGTGAATAAGTAGATAGTGACTAACCAGCCGCTCTGCAAGTGCCCAAACGCAAGAGCACAGATAAGAAAGAGTAGTCCCGTTATTAGGAAACCTACAACTTGCAGACGAAGACGGCCCAGCTTTGGGTGATCTAAGAGAATGGCAGCCCCAAAGTAACCAAGCAAGGCAGCCGTGGAATTCAGCGCAGCAGCGAGAGTAAACTCTAGCAATGAAACGTTTTCTCCTGCTATTGCCAGTAGAAAAGATGACTGAAAAAGTTTGTTTCCGTAGAACGCAACATCCCAAAGTCCCCACGCCATGGAGGCACCAAACAATCGCATTCCATACATTTCCAGGAGCATGCGAGTGGGTGAGTGGTCTGATGATGGGACGGTGGCGGAGTCATAGTATCCTGTCTCATTCCGGTCAGCAACTTCCCGTTCTCGGTTTTTCTTATCGTCAGCCCACACTTTGGATTCGTTCAAGTACAGGTACCGCGATACCAAAACAAACAAGAGAATCGATGCTCCAATTAGGTAGGAAATCCTCCATATTTTCAGCAAAGACTGCAGGTCGTATTCATTTACATCTTCTCCCGTCTGTCCCTTCGCTAGCAGCAATAACATCAGTATCATGGTTTGGAACCATATACCCATTCCTTGCATGGTAAAAACTAGTTGGATCTGGCGTCCTCGACTTGCCTGATCCATTGTGTCACTATGATCGATGTGTTGTACATTCCCATTGTTTTCCATTTCCTTTCGCAAAAGCAAGTTTTGCATTGCTTTTTCTGAAGCTGACGATGCTGACATCGGGTACTCGCCACCGACGCCTAGACCGAAGACGAATAGAAGTGCGGTCATGCACTGATACAGTATCAATGGTGAATCGTTAAGAAAACATGAAACCAGAAAAAGTCCTAATGATCCAATGGACATAAGAAAAGCTGTCAAAATCGAGCCCCTTCTTCTGCCTATTGAATTTGCCAAGTATCCAACCACAAGCATTCCGACAATGATCCCTACTACTACTGAGTAAGTGAGTGAATGTATGAGACTAGCCGGACATTCTTCGTAGGAAAAGCAATCCGGAAAAAGAACTTCCCAAATAGGTTTCAGGGTTCCTATGCTGAAGAGAATGTAGGATTCTCCAAACAGTCCCATTCCTGGCCAGGCGCTCTGATATAACCACCCCTGGAAGGACTCAGATATGGAAGAAATTCGCTTTGATGCGTTTTCCTCAACGTAAATAGAGTATTGCATTCTTTCTTCCTCCCAAATATTTCGCTCTGTCATGGTATTTTTCGTTGTTCTGAGATAGGAAACATCCGCTGGACGTCAAGAACTCGAAATTTTTTCCATCATGGTTGTGGCCAAAGATTCCAAGCATTTTTTGAAGAAACAACCGTCCTTGTTGTAACGGGTTTTTACCAGTTCACAAATAACATCGCCCGGTTGACGTACAGGCGCACTATGGTGGTGTAGGTTGTAGTGTGTGTACCACGTTATTTCTCACAACAGAAACCGCTCGAATTTACGCGTCTCTCATTAATCGACCCACGGAGAGTTCGAACGAAGGAAGATGCAAAAACGTAGGGCTCAGTACTGAGCCACAGGACTGGCATTGTGGGAACTGTGGTTCATTGGTCGGAAGACCTCTGCAATGGAATAGGTCACTCGTTTGTCAACTGCAACGACGGCACATATCAACAAAGAGTAGTAGGCCATGCCAAACGCGGAAGCAGAAGCACTCAAAGCAGAAGGAAATGCCTTCTTCAAAGGCGGAAAGTACGCCGAGGCCATCGCCAAGTACAAGGAAGCCGTAGCCATCGACTCCTCCGTCCCATCGTATTGGTCAAACATGGCGGCTTGCCACGAGAAGCTTCGTCAATTCGAGGAAATGGCAGAAGCTGGACGTCAGTGCATTTTGGCAGACAAGAAATTCGTCAAAGGTTACTACAGATTGGCCACTGCTCAAAAGGCCATGAATGATCTTGCCAACTGTATCAAGACTCTCGAGAATGGTCTTGGAGTTCAAGCCAGTAACCCCGACTTGAAGCGGATGAAAAAGGAGGTTACAGAGTTACAGCGTGGAGAGCAAGTTGCTTCATACTGCTCCAAGGCGCAAGAGCTGATGCAAAATGGCGATATTGGCGGCGCAATGAAAACTCTCGACCTTGCCAGTCGATTGGATGCGGGAAATCCTGATATCGATGCCATGATGAAGAAGGTCAAGCCCAAGTGGGAAGCTATGGAGAAAAAGCGCAAGGCTGGACTGAGTGTAGTCGAACAGCACAAGGAAAAAGGAGACGAGTGCTACAAGAACGCACAATTCGAGGAAGCCGTCGCTCACTACACCAAATGCATCGACACATTGCTGAAGGAAGGAAATGGTGGATCTGACCTAGCCCTCAAGGCGTACTCCAACCGTGCAGGTAGGTGCATGTTTCCATTTTCTAGGTGTTCAACTTGCTTTCTGCGGATCATTTCTTATACTTTGCATTTACCCCTTCTGCAGCCTGTTACAAACAGATCAGTAACTTCGATGGGACAATTGCTGACTGCACAGCAGTCTTGGAAATTCAGCCCGATAGCGTCAAGGCCTTGATTCGTCGTGCCCAGGCATTTGAGGGAGTAGAGCGCTACAGGTTTGCACTTCAAGATGTCAAGGCTGTCTTGGCTATGCCGTATCACAAGGTAGGCAAGGCCAACTTTGATCTGTGCAATGGCATGCAACACAGACTTCAACGAACTGTAAATCAACTGAAGAAGATGAATAGCTCGTAAGTCCAAGATCGAACTTTGCCCGTCCTTCGAAAATGCGGGTCCGTAAGCAAAGTAACAATAGAAAAAAGTTTGAAGAGTGTATGAGCGCTGTTACTTAGAGTGAAGGTGATCTTTCTGTGAATTGACTCTTGCTGGTTGGAATCCACCAAGTCCCTGAGTCATACTAGCTAGGACATAAGCAATAAGGCACAATAAAATAAGTTCTGTCGCATGTGGTTGATGGAGCAGATTGTCATCCCTACAAGGTATTGCCCTCTACATTTTGCAGTCGTCGAATACTGTAGTGAAAACATGTAGCGGCGCTTCTGGATTTGGCGACTTCGAGGGAACAGGATCGGCAACAACGTTTAATTGTATAGGATGATAAATTGCAACTCTATGATTGGCAAAATGAATCTCAATAAACTATCGATACTGTTGAGATTCATTTTCGATCTCTGCGATTTCGCTCATGCATCCCACTCCCGTCGTAGAAAATCTGCTTCTTACGTTTTATCAGTCAGAAAATAATCACCCTAGGGATAGAAAAGATTGGAAATGCCTAAGTACTCCCAAATGGCCACCAAGAAGATGAGGATCCTTTGTTTGTATCATTCGAAGACTCTGTTGAAAAGGTTGTGTCACCTCCCATGAACGGTTCGTTCTCTGGCGGCGACGATGGCGATGCAGGAGGGGGTGAAAAAGGATTTCCACCTCCAGATCCAGATATGCTCGGAAACAATCCCCCAGCAGTCGGAGGGGCCGTGGGATCCATAGCTTGTTGAGCCAACATATCCTCTGGACTGGGCGCAGCAAAGGCTTTGGTAAACATGATACCCATTCCTTCAATCAATGCCAGTAGTACACCACCGACTGCGGCTGCTTGCGCCATGGCTCTTGGTCCAGCGCGAGCTGCCAGAATGCCTCCAGTTGCCGCACCACTTATGATAGAGTTCCAAGGATCTTCCTTTTGACGAACTGCAGTGAGACTGCAGTCACAACATGCAAAAAGACCACCCCATACTGCAAACTGTCCACCCAAAACTGGTGCACGAGCTTGTACAGCTGACAGAGACCCAGCAAAACGAGCACCCGCCGGAGCCATCCGCGCCCCTTTAATGGAATGCCAAATGCCACCTCCAATGTTTCCCATACAAAAGGCACCGCCAACATCGTCAACAATTCTCCACGGGCAGGGCTCGCGATCCGCCATTCCAGACTGACGAGGCATGGTTCAGTAAGTTTGTTGTTTGCTTATTAAATGAAAAAAAAACTTTCGCGTTGCTTTCAGGATAGAGTGGAAGAATCCTAATGATGATTGGCCTCTGATCTGTGTCGGTTGCAACAATCGCATTTCTTTTTCCCATAAATCCATGCCACGACACAACCAGCAATTCGATTCCTCTCTTTCATTGGAACGTAGGCTGTTGGTGATCTGCTGCGCGATCGCATGCGCGATCTCCACCACAGAAGTTTGTGATTTCGTTGCTTGTTCACTTTTTTGACTTCGATGCTATTGTTGACATCTTTGGTAAAGAAACCAACGCAAATAGAAAACGTTTTCAACGTTCAGAGTTTACATCCCCAACCGCAAGCAAGCAGAATGCCACAGCCTTCCACAATATCCCAAGATGCTGCCCTTCTGGATTCCATCGATACATCTTCGGCAATGAACCTGCATAAATCAAACTTGATGAGAATGCAAGTGAACGAACTGTTGGAGGAATGTCAATTCGATTTGCAGACTCGGAAGTGGGCGTCTGAAGCGCAGCAGTATTTGGAATTGCTTTCTAAGATCATTCCAAAAGTGAAGTGTCGTGTAGAAAGCTATCAGAATAAAGCCGACAAACCTGTATCTGTCGAGATAAATGAGAAGACTAGCCTTTCCATCGAACCTATCGGATTCACAAGAACACCTCTTGCGTGGACGAAAAAGTCGGGGAATGCCCAGATGCTACCAACATTTACACTTCTTGTAACGCTACCAGCGGGTGTCATTTCTGCGAAGGACTACCTCAACAACCGCTACATTGATGTAAGTTCAGGTGTGTCTGAGGCGTGGTCATTTCTTTCCAGTACTTATTGTTGTTCGACCCTATTTAGAAACGAACATGTGTCATAGAATGCGTTGCAAAGCACTTATCAAAAAATACAGAAAAAATTGGAAACGTAGAGTATGTTTGGCCGAACGGTACAGCTCGTTCGCCCTGCCTCCGACTAGTGCCACCTTCAGCGAAACGGTCACCGAAGTTTCAAGTCAGCTTGTCCTTCGGCATGGGGTCCATAGACTGGATCCCGAAACTTCGTCTCGTGCCGAACCGTTCTAACATAAAGAGCAAGTCTGTTTCAATGAAAACCCAAAGATACAACCACTCTTTAGTCTCAGATGCACGTCACCTCTTTGAAGACAAGCACCTGGCTACTCTTGCTGGTTGTCCCAATGTCGAGGCAACACTTGTTTTGATCCAGATATGGGCGCTGCAACGGGGTTTATGGAGAAATCATGATGGGTGGACAAAAGAAAATGTTGCTATGTTTTTGTTTTATCTGCTGAGAACACAAAAAATGAACTCGCGCATGACTCCACTTCAGCTATTCACTGTTGTTCTACAGACGTGGGCCGACACAAATTGGATTGGGGAGGAGCAAGACGAAGCTACGAAAGTCGTTCGAGCTGCTCACAGTCAAACGACTCAATTTCATAAAAGCTACGATAGTTGTCGATCCGTCTTGGTTTTACCTTTGGAAGACAGCAGTGAAAAGGAAACTATTCAACAATCAGAGCTGGGTCAACTTTATGCTCAACAGACAGAGGAATCGCCGTTATCAGATTGTGACCCCAGCACACTCATATCTGCATACGCATCAAAAAAGTCGTTCTTCCTTGGTCCAGTCTTTCTGGACCCTACGTTGACTTTCAATTATTTGGGAGATGTCTCCCCGAATTATATGAAACTCTTGAGTTCGCACGCGAAAAAAAGTTTGAAAGCATTGATACAACCTAGGACTTCATTTTCCTTCCTATTCATGCTGCCTGCTCGTTTTTGGAATCAATGGGATTTATACGCACAAATTCCCACAGAAAGGTCCGAGGATTGGGAAGTATACAGCAGAAATATTGTTGAGAAAATCGAACTTGCCCTGGGGAACCGAATTCGTGGGCTCCGAGTTCTTAGTACCGGAAATGGCAATGCATCGAATGGAAGTGCCACTTTTGATGAGTTTCCGACTCAACCAGTTGGGAAGACGGGCGGATCTGAACAGCCTCTTTCCAGATCACCCACTGGCACGAACAAAATTGTTATCGGGCTTTCCGTCAATCCTGAAACAAGCCAGCGCGCCGTCGACAGAGGGCCGCCGTCAGATATGCCTGAGGAGGTTGAAGAATTCAAGAAGCTTTGGGGTGACAAGGCACAGCTCCGAAGGTTCAAAGACGGTGCCATTGTCCAAGCCGTTGTTTGGAATGATAGACAGGATGAGCTTTTTCAAAATGAGGGCAAGCTAAACGGAGGCTACGTTTCAAAGATCATTAAGCACATCCTTCGTCTGCATTTTACCAAGGCTTCAGTTCAGTTTTCCCTCCCCACCTTGTTGTCCCTTGTTGATGGTGTTGCTTCTAAAAAAGGAGGGCCATTTGATGACCCCTATTCTTCTCACCAGGATATCATGTCGGCCTTCAACTCGTTATCAGATTTTCTGCGCAAGAACAGCCAACCTCCTAGACCTGGGAGCATGGAGACCAATGAGCTTGGCCTTCCACTCCCCATCGACGCAGTTGAGCCGCTAGCACCTTGTCTTCGGTATTCAGAGCTGTATCCACCTGTTCCACATCCATTCCTCGGAGGCAGCTCCGTAGACACCAAGAAAGTTTCGGGGGCTTTATTATCCGAACCAGTTTTAATACAGATTCGATTTGGATCGTCATCGAAATGGCCAAATGACCTGAAAGCTATCGGTGCAGCGAAAACTGCTATGTTGATTCAATTGGCAGAGGCCATCGAGACCAGGGCTTTCAAAGATTTTGAAGGTCCTGTTCACGTATCTCCCACCTATGCTGACGTCGGTTTTAGAGGCTACTGCTTTCGAATTTTAATTCGAGCAGACCCCGAGCTACGCATGCTGCGGGGCTTGTCGAAACCAAGCCCACTTGCTTCTGCGATGCAAGTAGAATTGACAAGAAAACACTTAATCGGATCCAGACATCACTCGACGATCCATGCTGTTCATACTTTGCATCCATCCGCAGCTTCCGTCGTCCGGATGGTGCAACGATGGCTAGCAAGCCATTTGCTCTCTGGCTTGATTTCTACGGAGGTAGTTGAACTTTTGGTAGCCAAGGTTTACAGTGACGACGAGGCCTTGCTCGAGGTTCCCGGTACGTTGCAAGCTGGCTTTCTGAAGTTTCTTCGTTTGCTTGCCAATCATGACTGGGCTAGGTAAGCACAAACGTTGGAAGCAGTGAACGATTTCGATCTGGCTTCTCACCATTTCCATAGGGAACCACTGATTGTCGATCCACGAGGTCACATTGACAGCGACTGTTTGGATACGATCAATTCACAGTTCGAAGCTCTACGCGGCGTCAAGATGGAAGACGGACTGCCCATGTACATAATTGCACCGTATGACAAGGGTGGTCTGTTCGACGACACCGGAGATTTTGACGAGACCGATAAAAATGATATTGGATCCTGGCGTCCAAGCGTTGATTCACCTGAATGGGTCGTTGTAAACCGAGCCGTAACTCTCGCTCAGCGCTCATATGATTTCATGCTTCAAACTCTGAAAGGTTTTGTCGAATCTGAGTTGTCTGCTGCTTTCAATGAATCGGCTGCCCAATTCAAGGCATATGATGTTCTTTTCCGTGTTAGCCCAGAGTTTGTACCGGATGTCACCTCGAGTGCTACGTGCGACACCTTGGGGATAGTTGAAAATGATGCCGGCGTTTCTGAAAGTGCGTATACTAGGAGTATGAAAGATCGTTTTGCCGGACCCAAACCATTGCGGAGAAAGCTATATAGAAATCTTCGGGAAAATGGCAATGAGTCTGTTTTGCCTGTTTGGCGTCCAGTCAGTGAACTGGTAGAGAAGCTACGAGAACGGTTTGGTGATGTAGCCCTTTTCTTTTACAACGAAAGTTCGCCTGAAGTAATTAGTCTTTTGTGGCGACCTCAGACGTTCAAGCCTGTTGCATTTTCTGCAATGACATCAGACTATGCCCGGCCAATTGGGGATGGTGACTGGAAAAGTGACAGCCTCATCGTTCGAAATGAAAGGGATCTGCTTAGGGACATGAGTCAATATTACCTGGACATCGTCACTACTGTTAAAGTGCTCGATCACCACAAGTCTCCAGCAAAGAGAAGAAAAACATCCTAGGCGTAGTGGTGGATGTATGAGAAAAGATTGTTGATCGACTATGGAACTAGCTTTTCATTCTTGAAGACTTCAGCCAAAATAGAGCTAGGGCTGGACTGTCTCTTGCTTCTAAATAATAGGTACCCAAGCTGTATTTCATGGTTTGTACTATGATTGCTAGAAATTGGGTGAAATCTAAGGAATACGTTCTGTACGTCGTTCGTACATGATCACGTTCCGCAGTCTGTTCTTCGGACGGCTTTGCTCTTTTAGTAACGAGTCAGAGGTAAACAATGAAGTATTGCAACCCAGACGAATACATAATCCCTTGAGGAAAGGTAAGATGCTGAACTGGAGAAGGGAAGTATGATTGTGCTCAATGAATCGCTGATATTGCTTCCTCTGTGCTCGAAGAATTATTCCTTCGGTTAAATCGTTGAACTGCCTTCTCTGGACATTCAGCGTCCGTAATTTTTCAAAGCAACTTTCTTCAATACCATGCCTCTCTCCGCCAAGCGCAAGACTGAATACTTCGAAAAGCTCAAAGAGCTTGTGACCACCTACTCCAAGTGTTTTGTTGTTCAGGTAGACAATGTTGGTTCAAAGCAACTTCAATCTACTCGTGTAGCACTCCGTGGAAAGGCCGAAGTGCTGATGGGCAAGAACACCATGATGCGCAAGTGTTTGAGGGACTTCGTCGACGAAAACCCAGGAACTCCTGTTGAGGTGCTGATCGAGCAATGCCGCGGAAACGTTGGTTTTGTCTTTACGAACAGCGACTTGGGAGAAGTTCGTGAGACCTTGGAATCCAACACTCGTCCTGCTCCGGCTAAGGTTGGTGCCATTGCCCCATCTAAGGTCATTGTTCCCAAGGGTCCCACAGGATGTGACCCTGGCCAAACCGCTTTCTTCCAGACTCTTCAAATTGGTACCAAAATTTCTCGTGGTCAAATTGAAATGGTGAACGATACGGAGCTGATCCAAGAAGGAGAGAAAGTTACTGCTTCTCAAGCGGCTCTTTTGCAAAAATTGAATATCATGCCTTTCACTTATGGTGTCGTTCTGAAGTCAGTTTACGACAATGGATCCTTGTTCGATGCGAAGGTACTGGATATCACCGATGCCGTCTTGGCTGGAAAGTTTGGAGAGGCACTCAAGGCTCTCGCTGCTTTGTCTTTCGCTATCGGATTGCCAACCCAAGCGTCCGTTCCGCACTCTATTGCAAATGCTTTCAAGGCCATTTTGGCTGTTACCATTGAACTGGAAAACTATTCTTTCGAGAAGGCCGATCTCTATGAGGAATACTTGAAAGATCCTTCCAAGTTCGCCGGATCTGGTGGTGGTGGCGGTGGTGGTGCCGCAGGTGGAGACGATGCTCCTGCTGCAGTCGAGGAAGAAGAAGAGGAAGAAGCCGAAATCGGAGGCGGCATGGATATGTTTGGAGGAGATGGTGACGGAGGTGACTATTAGATTTACGTGTAACTACTCTAGAACGTCATCTATAGTTCGCATGTTTGGACTATGCTGGATTTGGAAACTCCTCGACGAGAGAACATTTCTAATTCACTGTTTCCTTCTCATTTTCAAAGCATCCTGTTGTTGCTTTTTAATTCTGGAAGATTTCCGTCTTTCCACAGGATCAAGCTCCGCTTTGCGAAGCCGAACACTGGTTGGGGTCACTTCAAGCATTTCATCTGGTGCCATGTACCCCAAGAGTTCTTCCACACTCATCTTCTTTGCAGGCTGCAAATTCACCCGTTCGTCCTTGTTCTGCGTTCGCATATTCGTAGCTGCTTTCGCACGTACTGGGTTTACCTCCAAGTCGCCTTGCTTTGCATTCTCCCCAATTATCATTCCAGGGTATACGAGATGACCAGGCTCAATAAAAAGGACGCCGCGGGCTGCGAGAGAAGCCAAAGCATAGTGAGAAGCTTTGCCACTTTCACTACTGATGAGCTTGCCCCTCTCCAAGCCGTCCCCAAGTTGGCCAACATGTTTCCGATCCTCAAGGAAACAGTGGTTGACAATAGCGCTCCCTCTTGTTGTGGTGGCAGCCTCCGAGTGAAACCCGAGCAGGCCACGAGAGGGGACTTCTAAACGCAGGCGCGTCTTCCCACCACTGGCATCATCAAACATGTCCAGTAGCACACCTTTGCGATCACCAGTTAAGGCCGACACGATATATCCTGAGTATTCAGTGTCAACATCCACTGTAACTTCTTCAAATGGTTCTAAAAGAGTCTTCTCGTCTTCTGCAATCTTTGTCATGACTTTTGGAGGTGATATCACCAGTTCGTATCCTTCTCGCCGCATTTGCTCAATGAGAATTCCCAATTGAAGCTCCCCCCTTGCAAAGACAGTAGTCTTGTCGCTATTTTTCGACTTTTCGACGGTTAGAGTCACATTGTTATCTGTCTCGGCAATCAATCGGTTTCGAATCTTTGTGGGAGTGACCTCTGAACCTTCAGAGCCACTCAGAGGGCCATCGTTTGCGCCGAACTCCATAGCCAGGATAGGTGGTGACAGTGGGAGGGATTCCAGGGGTTCATCAACTGGGTCCGAAGATTTGGTAAGCGTATCGCCTACGGCGATTGAATCTGGTACTCCGGCTAGAGTTAGAATGTCGCCAGCATAGGCAACAGGGGGTTCAAGAGGAGTTCTGGAAATTCCTCGATTGACAAAGATCCCAGATATTGTAGAGGTCTCGGGTAATTCCTTAGGATCAGTTCCTTTCGATGAGGTATTGCTTGCTGCTTTCAGAACGATGACTTCATCTCCAAGAGATATTGAACCGGATGTTATGCGCCCAGTACAAGTTCTGCCAAGGTACGAATCGTAGCCAACTGTCACCGCTGCAAGAGAGAACTTGTCGTGAGCAAAACTCTCGCCTGGAATTGCCGTCTCACCATTAATATCATCGTCAAATGATTCAACACTTGGCTCTACAATATGATCTAGAATGTGATCCAGTAAAAGATGCATTCCGAACTGTTCACCTGGCATATCATATGATCCATTGGCGATGCCAAAACCTACAACTTGATCATCAGTGACCCACCCATTGCGAGCGCTGGCGTACAAGGTCGTATACTCCATTTGCTCATCTGTTGCTCCCAGGTTGTCAAAAAGATCCAGCAGCTCTGATTCAGTTTCTCCACTCTCTATTCGAGTAAGCCCATCGGCTCTATCTGCCTTGTCTGCAGGGGAGATGAACGGAGATATTTTAGACAGTCGAACGGGGACACTCCTTTATCGAATCCACTACTTACTGATGACAACAATTGGATTTTTTCCTAGCGACAAAGCGCGTCCGAGGACGTACTTTGTCTGCGCCATGGGACCTTCTGCAGCGTCCACAACGAGGCAAACTCCATCAACGAGAGATAAGACCCGATCAACTTCCCCGCAAAAGTCAGCGTGGCCTGAACACAGTGTGAGACATTACCTGAGCTCACAAGATATCCCAATCTCTGCTTGCCAAAAATCTTACCAGGAGTATCTACGATATTGATGACGGTATCTTTGTAATCACAACGCGTTACCTTCGAACTGATTGTAATCCCCCGCTCCTTTTCAAGTTCGCCACTATCCAGCAGCCGATCTTCACTTTGCTGGTCTGAAGAGCATGCTTTCAACAGTTGGTCAACCAAAGTCGTTTTACCGTGGTCAACATGAGCGACAACCGCCACGTTCCGCACTCCAGATCTTCTATGAGTGGAGGATGGCCGCATACTCCCAACATTGTCAATGGGAGCAGAAGAACTCGACAAGAACCGATAGTTGCGCTGGACAGCCTTTGAGATTCCACCATTTCCCAGCATCGACTTTGAAATCGAGAAGAACGTTTCATTGAAGCTTGTTTTCCCCTGACGCATCTCACGAGACTCAAGTCCATGCAACTGATCATTTGACGAAGAAGTGTGAGCCCGAACGGATACAGCTAGCGGTGCCCGAGTTCTGGAGCGGATACGAGATGGGGTGAGAAATATTGTTGACTTGTTCATCGTAAGGACAAGTGAAGGACACTGTTTGGTTGTGGGCAATGTAAGGTGAATTGTGAAGGGAGTTGACGAAGCAAGGTTGGCATTCAAAAATTGGTTGTGAGAAAAGTAGATTTTTGGCCTCGATTGGGGCTCTGGAATGGTAGTCCGTCCGTGCGCCCGAGGAGGGCTGAAGAAATCGCATGAGTCCACAAGCCAAATGACTTTGGCAACAACAGGACGAATGACTCTTTCGACTTCAAACATGTCAAATGTCTTACAATTTGCACCTACTAAAAGAGTCATAAGACAACAATCATCACATCGTTGCCACAGGATCCTCTTTCGCATAATTCGAATGCTTCAAAGCAGTTTGTGGCTCCAAAACAAACGAAAGACTTAAAAGGAATCGAATTCCGTGGATCAGAGCTATGGGTTTTGACGAGAAAGTTGAATCTGCGATACCCGGCATGTTCTTCATGTTTGCTGGATCTGATGATTCTCAAACGGCTGCTGATATTTCCAACATTGACACGTTTGAGTTACCTGACCCCGCGGGACTCTCGGGTGGTGCTTGCACTTCGGCTCTTTTGCAGGCACTGTATCGTGATGAGGGCGAAGAAGACGTTAGATACACTTGGGCCCAAACTTTGGAGATCATGCGAGATAAGATGGAAGAAATGGAGCTTTCTCAAGTCCCTCAACTCTCTTCCTCTCGACCAATCGATATCGACGAGGAGCTGTATATCGTACCGCCCGACTCCACAGGCACAAAACGTGCTTTGTTGGTTGGAATCAATTATGTTGAGGATGAAAACGGGTTATCCGGATGCCACAACGATGTAAAGAACGTGAAGTATTTTCTAATGGATTATCATGGTTTCGAGCGAGAAAACATGCTTATCCTAGCTGACGACGACTTACATCATGTGCCGACCAAACAAATCATTATTGATGGCTTGCGCCGACTGGCTGAGATCAGTCAGGCAGGAGACGTGATTTTTATTCATTTCTCAGGTACGTGGATGCTGTTGCTTCTGTATCTTCCCAGTTATTGAACCCCAAGGCCTCAGTATCACTTTTTAGGTCACGGTTCCCAGGTTATAGACAAAGATGCGAACGAGGCTGATGGATTCGATGAGATTTTGATTCCTGCTGATTACAGAGACAACGGTCCAATTTTCGACGATGAAATCTATCATTTGTTCATCACGCAGGTGCAGTCGGGTGTTCATGTCGTAGCAGTAATCGACAGCTGCCATTCTGGTACCGCCATGGACTTGCCTTATATCTGCACTGTTGGCGACGAAGAGTTTCATCGGGACGAAGCTTTCAATATGCCTCTCGACGGGACTGGAGCGGCAAAGAAGAGAAAGACAAAGGAGAAAAAGAAGAAGAAAAAGAAGGACAAGGACAAGGACAAAGATCCCAATAAGAAGAAGAAGAAGAAAAAGAAGTCGAAGGACGCTGATGCCGAAGAAGCCCTGCTGGATGAAGAGGATCATGAAGAAAACTATGAAGGAGAAGAAGGAGATGAGGATGAAGAGGAATACCAAGAAGAGGAAAGAGAATCAGAAGCGAAGAAAAAGAAAAAGAAGCTGTTTGGATTTGGAATGGGAAAGAAGAAGAAATAAGTACATTTCAACTGTTTGTAGCTGGGACACTAGTTTCCTAAAACTAAAAGTATTTGATTTGATTTTCTAATATGCAAAGGACTTATCATTATCTGTCATGATACAAGCCCTACAAACAATGGATCAGCACGCGGCACGTATGTCATTCACGAACCCAATAGCCGCTGAAACACCAAGTTTCTTGGCCACCATCATCGGGACCATAGGAGATCTGATATGATTCACGTTGATCATGAGGCAGCGATCATCACAACCTTCGATCTTGCGAATCAGATTCACACCCATTAGGATTTCGCTCTTGATCACATTCGCTGCACAAGTACTCTCGTCATCAGGATGATGCACAGCTCTGGTGACAATAAGATATCCACTTCCATCCTCTAATTCCTTGGCGTGGAGGACGGAAACAAAGACCATGTGTTTCCTTATCATTGGTGGCTTAGAAGCAGATTTCATAACCTTGGTTATACTGCGACCAAATGGGCCGTTTTGATGCAAGCTGTCTTGAAAGACAACTAAGTCTTCTCGGCCCAGACTGAGCTTGTTGTACTCCTTCACTCTTGAGCTGTCCACCAACAATTCAAGCAGAGCATTTGCCGGCATGCCAACTATACCAGCGACTCTGATAGCCGGTAAATCGCTACCGTAGTAACTGTGGCTGAACGTTCCCGTCCAAACCAAAACGTCTTTCTCATAATCGTGTTCTCCGATCGAAACAGCCCCTGGCTTAAAAGTGGTTTGAATCCAGTCAGATGCCGTGCCTTTCTTCAGTAGCTTCTCGGTGCTTCTATCAGGTACCCACATAGAGTGATTGACGGATGTTGTTAGCCCTACGGCAGCGAGTCTATCTACAGCCATTGGTGCAATTGGTGAACAGTCACCACCCCCATTGTTCAGAGCGATCCATTTCTCCTTTTCATCGCTTTCAATGCCAGGAGGAGGGTCGCTTGCCGCATGATGGTAATTGGGGTGAACATCCTCAGACTGGATGGTAGAGCATGAGGTGTGGTCAGAATCCATCTCCAAGTCAGATACCCGAATAAAGGAGCTATCGCTTCTGCGAAACAGGGTCATTCTTGGCGAAAGCTTGGTTGCACAAAGATCAAAGTTCATTTTGAAGTTGCTAACTTTCGCCGGACTAGGAACAAAACTAACACATCCTGCAGGGGACATGCATCCTGTTCCCAAGGACTGCAACGACTGTAAAGGAGGGAGCTCAGATGACACGGTCTTGGGTTTCGGTGTCTTCTTCGTCTTCGAACGGCCCTTGAAGAAAAAACTCCGATTGCGTCGCCCTGTGCTCTCAGGTGAAGGCATTGTGTTGCTCTAAGAGACAGCTGCTGCCGACACCCTCCTTTGAGCTTCGGGACAAACGGATAGATCAAGTCTAGAAGCAACTGCAAGAAACAAGTGTAATTCCTTGAGCGAAACGTCTCGTCCTTTTTCTACCTTCTTGGGCCAAAATCGATCGTCCAACAAGGCGCGTGGCCACTCTCCGATTAAAAATATTCAGGCACTGCTCTTATTTATGGCGAATCCACCAGATATCCACGATCAATTCCTACGGAGTGATCATACTCAAACGAATCTGGCAACGAAAACAAGAAGAAAAAAATAGCAGGATAGTCCGTATGAGCGCGAAACATTCAGCATTCAGTTTCAAAGTTTTTGTATGCCTCGTGTCAAACTCCCAACGGCGTTAACGTACGTACGCCCAAGTTGGATCTTGCTTCTACGTGACCCTACTACGGACAATCATCGATCCGTTGCACACTCCGCCGGCTCTTCGAATATTCTTTGTTTTGGGGACCTGAATGAACATGTTCAGAACGTATACTCCAACTTTGAAGCTTGATCTGGACTTTTTGGATGAAATGACTTCTTCTCAGTACGTTATTGGACATTCTCCAAACATAACACAGGAAAAGCACCTTGACAACCTTGTTTCTCCGTTGAAACTGAATGTGTACGTGTTATGTGCTATTTCCAACGGCAGATTCAGATGAGTTTCACGGCCAAACTCCTGAACGTGCCCTTTCGAGAGAACAAAGTCAAAGTTTGTGTGAGCCCCTTATTATTAAAAAATGTTTCACCCCCACATGGGAGTCTGACCGTCTATCAAACGTGGCTGGGACCTACAGTAGGTGGATAAAAAACTGCCAGGGCAAATCGTCTGGCTTAAAATGTAGTCACTGAACTATGTGTACCATAATGAAGGATCGAGGCTTCTAAGAATCATACAGCTGTTGGATGCAGTAGAAGAAAAATGCAATGAAGCAGGCGACTGATCCCTGAATCCAAATTCTTGGCTCTCTTATTCCTGTCAAATTCAAATACCGCGGATTCCCATAGCGTTTCTTAGCGTCCAGAGATTTCCCTGCCCACGTGCAGGGCGCAGGCTTACGATAGTTTGTAGTTGATATAACAAGCTATAGCGCGAACCCATCATCAAAAACATTGATTAGAACCGACATAGATAACTTTCAGATCATGCCAACTCCGTGACTGGTACGAAATCGGAACCCTGTCTTCCATAGTAGTATTTGCAAGCTTATGAGACTTTGCGTGCTGAAACCACACGGGTGACTGATTGTTTTGATATTGACCATACCCCTTTTCACGACCCTGAGTTCCTTCTCCCTCACTACCACAGCTCCCGCCGCAGTCAACCATCAACTTGGCTTCCTTGACCTTGACAAGCCTAATTCCAGATGTTTCTGTGACCGCAGCTCGAGTCTGTAGCAAAATTGGCGTGGTGTCGTCGCGGCAGCGATATGTATAGTATGACTAGCCTTTTTTCCTCGAAAGCCTTCAGATCATTTGAAGTAGCTTTCAATTCCCCGTTGAGCATTGTGTAGAGATCATTTCTTGCGACAGTATTAACTTCGCCGCTCATCCGGATTGCATTTGACTTTAGAACGTTAATCCTCCAAAAGAAGTATCGGTATGAAGTGAGTTGTTTGTTTTCAAAAACAAACAAAGCATTACTCGCACCATTCTTGCATCCAAATACTCTACACCAATGGCTCCCACCATTTATATCATTATTACACTTGAGTCGCTGTGTGAGGACTCCATTTCTTCATCTTTTCCATCCTTTGATGCTCCTCGCTCATCGTTGTTGAGATAAGTGGATAGAGATGGCATTGACGGAGAGGAGGAGAGCATTTGATGGTTACTGCTGCCACTTCCTGACTGCAAACCATGAGCATGCGACAACTTATCGCTGCTATGGGATCTTTTGCCATGCGATAACTTGTCGCTGCTGTGGGATCTTTTTCCATGTGCACCGAACCTGTTCAACAACCCAAGACTTATGCGCGACGTCTTTCTTGGAGAAAAATGACTGTGTCCAGAAGGAGGTAGGGTGCTTGGCACCTGAGATTCTTTGTCTCCGGATTCTGCGTTTGCAGCACGAGCTGGGGAGACTTGGCGGGCAGTCTGTCTATCCGTTTCATCACCTTCGCTGTCTGACTTCAAACTACTCTTTTCTCGCCGACTGATTTCAAGTTGCAATTGCATCAGCTGCTTTTGCTCCTTTTTCTGCTGACGCAGCTCAATCCGAACTTCATGTTCTTGGCGAAGGTACTCCTCCCTGGCCAGCGCTGCTTGCCACAGATTGAACATTTCACTACCAAGGTATGTTCTTGGATTCCAATCCTAGCAAAGCAAAGTTCGAGAGGATATTAGACACCATATGACATGGAGCAATAAGACCGAATGCAAATCCTTACCAGGGATTTCAAGAGGCGTTTGAAGTGAAAGGCAACTTGAGAAGGTTTGGCGTGCAAGCGAAATTGCAGGGCAGCGAAAACACCCCATTCAGCTGCGTACAGATGTTTCAAAGATATCTCCCACTCCTGAGTAAACACTTCCAAGAGTGATGCAAACATAGAACTGCTTTTCTCTGTCGGTCGATACACTGACTGGATTCGAATACTTGCCAAATTCTTCGACGCTGTTGGTTCTTCCTTCTCTTCAGGCGTGGCCAAACCAACATGGGCCTCATTTATTTTTATCGCCAGTAGCAGACATGCCGCAAATGATAATCTGCGGTTTGTCTTATCGACTCGACAATCCAAGCACAGGCGTTCGAAATAGACGATGGCCAATGCAACCGTGCTGATTTCGAGCCTAGCCTTGACTGCTGCAAGTAGCGCCTGCCGTTTAAGAGATCGAATTTTGGAGAGTGTCAAAGAAGGAGGCATGCGAATCGTTTCTTTTGGATCCCCAACACTTGAAAGCGATGAGACTGATCCCAGACGACTTCTAGGTGTCGTTGGCTTTGTTCCTGCCGTCGTTCCAGTACCACTGCCTTGCCGTTCTGATTCCTTACCAGATGAGACTGCACTCGAATCATCTAAACCAGGTTCCATTAATGTGTACACACCATCAATCACTCGGGCCCCAATATATTTCCGTTGCGACTTCGGCGGCTCCCAGCCATCAAAGCGTTCCTTGAATTTCTTGTTCAGATCGGCTTTGAGTAGAGCTGGCTTCACAAATTGGATCATCGAGGAAATGATGCAACCCGTGGTTCGGTCACCAATCATGACGTTGCGATGACGTCCTAGTACCATTTCTGGGTCATCCAACTGCGAGGGGGAAGCAGGCAAATGTTTAGATTCCAAGAACGGCAAATCATTCATATCTTTTCCTGTTTCCTGGACACTCTTACCAAACCAGGGACATATGTATCTACTTCATCATCACTATTATCGTCATCTGTCAGTCCCAAGGATTTCGTCTCTGTTTCCTCCAGATGCCTCTTATTGTCCCCTTCAGAGTCTCGATGTTCATTCTCAGAGTTCGATGTTGCAAATCGATCAAAGAATATCATTGCTTCCTCATCGTCGGGTCCACCCTTCCTCCTGG